>OZ038513.1:78292414-78329914 GCA_964036315.1 Acanthosepion esculentum
AACCATCATACATTGATTGTTAATCGACAGGTAAGATTAGAAATAACGAGTGTTTTTTTTTCTTCATATGTTTGGACTACCATCTCTTTATGAGATTTGTACATTATCCTGCCATCACCTTACAGAGTAGGCTACTAAATCGCAGTCACCAAGCGCTCTTCAAATTCAGCCATACCGCTATATTTCTCGATCATTAACGGAAAAATACATTCGTAGGTTTTCGAGTCCATAAATATGAAGGCGAATTTCGTTATCCGAATGTGTCTTTTCCAAACTTTGCAAAAATATATTCTTAAAATATGTAATTAAATATTTTTAAAGGAAAGACCTGACAGATTCGAAATAGCCTTTAAAGATATTTTCTTTAATTGATTTCTTACTAATGGAGAATAAGCAGAAGGCGCTTAATTTATTTCCTTGAATATTCTAACCATATTTAGAAGAAGACATTTAGGAGCGAAGAGGTGTGACGCTCATCATCACAGAAAACGACATATACTCGTATATGAATGCCTTGGGAAAGGCATGAATGCTCTGTTCCCTGTGCTGTTTCAATTCGAAATAGCTAAGATGATTGGGGTGGAAAGTGAACATTACAACAAAATTATTCCCTAGACTTAGCTTATCAACCCTGATTAAGTGTCTTATCCACCCTGGCATTCACAGCAACAATCTCTGTCTCTGTCTCTCTGTATATATATATATATATATATATATATATATATATATATATATATATATATATATATGATGAAAATGTGGAAAAGACAAAGCAAAATCCGAATATATGAGTTTACTGTTTTTATTTTATTTTTTTTTTTTTTTGTTATTCTGTCGACGTCAGACGTTTCGGTCAAATAGACCTTCTTCGGGACATGGTTAATGGAGACATATTTATATTAGATTTAAGTTTGATGAAGAGACGATATATACAGGACTGGTCAGAAACAGAAAAACTGAAATTCTAAAGTCAAGTATTCTTTCTTGGAGTCGGACACGCTGGCGCCGCGTGGGCGGCAACTACGAAGCTCCAAGAAAGAATACTTGACTTTAGAATTTCAGTTTTTCTGTTTCTGACCAGTCCTGTATATATCGTCTCTTCATCAAACTTAAATCTAATATAAATATGTCTCCATTAACCATGTCCCGAAGAAGGTCTATTTGACCGAAACGTCTGACGTCGACAGAATAACAAAAAAACAAAAACAAAATAAAAACAGTAAACTCACATATTCGGATTTTGCTTTGTCTTTTCCACATTTTCATCATACCGTCGGATCTACATCCACACATTTGCTTACATATATATATATATATTAATTTCTTCATCTCTATCTAGCTTTCTCAATCTATGTGTATGTATCAAACTGGCTGACTCAAAGTATCTATCTATCTATCTATCTATCTATCTATCTATCCCAGTCTGTTCATCTCTCTCTCTCTCTCTCTCTCTCTCTCTCTCTCTCTCTCTCTCTATCTATCTATCTATCTATCTATGTATTACTTTTCTCTATCCTCTCCTATATATTTCCTCTTTCCACTCTCTCTATTTATTTCTCTTTCCCTCTCTATATCCCGTTACCTACACTCATTTCTCTCTTTTCCCTCATCATACATTTGAAAATTTCCTTACCTTACGCTCGGAACTTTCAAATTTTTCGCGCATTTCTTTTATTTCCGCTGCTAATGTATTTATTCTCGAATTTGTATACTTATTTTTCCCGACATATTACATTTTTCTTTCTCATTTTTATCGCCTTTCATTATTCTTATCTCAATTTCATTCTCATCATTTTATTTCTACATCTGTGACTAAAGTAGACATGTTTTGTTTTTATTTTTGTCAGTATTTGCTGATATTTATATTTTTATGTTGGTTCACTTAAGCGTTTCTTTCAGTTCGCTCTTGTTTTCCTTGTCTTTCTTTTTACCCTTCTTTTGTATCCTTTATACTTTGATTAGCTCGGGCATTGTTTTTTTTTTCATTTTTTTTTCATTTCCTTCTTTTTTTCATTTCCTTCTTTTTTTCCCTCCCTTTCATCCATTCTTTTATTTCTTATAATTTTATACTCATTCTTTTATTGGCTTCTTTTCTCTTCTTTTCTTCCTTTTCTTTTCATTTCTCTTCTTTTCTTTCTTTTCACTTCTTTTCTTTCTTTTCTTTTCTTTTCACTTCTTTTCTTTGTTTTCGCTTTTTTCTTTCTTTTCTCTTTTCTTTGTTTTCTCTTTTCTTTGTTTTCTCTTCTTTTCTTTCTTTTCACGTTTCTTTCTTTTCGCTTCTTTTCTTTCTTTGCTTTCTTTTCTCTTCTTTTCTTTCTTTTCTCTTCTTTTCTTTCTATTCGCTTTTTTCTTTCTTTTCTCTTTTCTTTCTTTTCTCTTCTTTTCACTTCTTTTCTTTCTTTTCTCTTCTTTTCTTTCTTTTCTCTTCTTTTCTTTCTTTTCGCTTTTTCTTTCTTTTCTCATTTCTTTCTTTTCGCTTTTTCTTTCTTTTCTCTTCTTTTCTTTCTTTTCTCTTCTTTTCTTTCTATTCGCTTTTTTCTTTCTTTTCTCTTTTCTTTCTTTTCTCTTCTTTTCACTTCTTTTCTTTCTTTTCTCTTCTTTTCTTTCTTTTCTCTTCTTTTCTTTCTTTTCGCTTTTTCTTTCTTTTCTCATTTCTTTCTTTTCGCTTTTTTCTTTCTTTTCTCTTCTTTTCTTTCTTTTCTCTTCTTTTCTTTCTATTCGCTTTTTTCTTTCTTTTCTCTTTTCTTTCTTTTCTCTTCTTTTCTCTTCTTTTCTTTCTTTTCTCTTCTTTTCTTTCTTTTCTCTTTTTTTCTTTCTATTCGCTTTTTTCTTTCTTTTCACTTTTCTTTCTTTTCTCTTCTTTTCTCTTCTTTTCTTTCTTTTCTCTTCTTTTCTTTCTTTTCTCTTCTTTTCTTTCTATTCGCTTTTTTCTTTCTTTTCTCTTTTCTTTCTTTTCTCTTCTTTTCACTTCTTTTCTTTCTTTTCTCTTCTTTTCTTTTTTTTCTCTTCTTTTCTTTCTATTCGCTTTTTTCTTTCTTTTCTCTTTTCTTTCTTTTCTCTTCTTTTCTCTTCTTTTCTTTCTTTTCTCTTCTTTTCTTTCTTTTCTCTTCTTTTCTTTCTATTCGCTTTTTTCTTTCTTTTCTCTTTTCTTTCTTTTCTCTTCTTTTCACTTCTTTTCTTTCTTTTCTCTTCTTTTCTTTCTTTTCTCTTCTTTTCTTTCTTTTCGCTTTTTCTTTCTTTTCTCTTTTCTTTCTTTTCTCTTCTTTTCTCTTCTTTTCTTTCTTTTCTCTTCTTTTCTTTGTTTTCGCTTTTTCTTTCTTTTCTCTTTTCTTTCTTTTCGCTTTTTCTTTCTTTTCTCTTTTCTTTATTTTCTCTTCTTTTCTCTTCTTTTCTTTCTTTTCTCTTCTTTTCTTTCTTTTCGCTTTTTTCTTTCTTTTCTCTTTTCTTTCTTTTCTCTTCTTTTCTCTTCTTTTCTTTCTTTTCTCTTCTTTTCTTTGTTTTCGCTTTTTCTTTCTTTTCTCTACTTTTCTTTCTTTTCTCTTTTCTTTCTTTTCTCTTCCTTTCTCTTCTTTTCTTTCTTTTCGCTTTTTCTTTCTTTTCTCTTTTCTTTCTTTTCTCTTCTTTTCTCTTCGTTTCTTTCCTTTCTCTTCTTTTCTCTTCTTTTCTTTCCTTTCTCTTCTTCTCTTTCTTTTCTTTCTTTTTCTATTTTTCTCGTCTCTTCTTGTTTTACTTACCGGCCTTTTCTTTTTCTTTCTACGCTTTTTCAGCCTACATGCTTTAGTCGAGTAATGGCTACTGACTATGAATGAAGAATCGAAGACCCGAGTTCGGATTCCAGTCGAGTTCATTAGAATCACTTGAGAAAGGTATGACTCCATCTCTTCTATCCCCAGACTGGGTCCTTCAGTGGCAACTGGTCTACGAGAAGAAAAAACTCGGAATTCAAAACCAAAATGGAGAGGGATGGGCTCCGTCAGACTATCTTTAGCAGGAAACACTACTCCTACATGCAGTTGGTACTCGTGATGATGGCATTCTTTCCTATCCAACAATTCTTGCCTCCGACTTCTCTTTTCTTTATTTCCCTTTCATCATATTAATTTTCTTTTCATTTCTCACTTTCTCTTTTCTTCCTTTCATTCTTTATCACTCAATTCTCTCCCCCCCACACACACCGTCCTTCATGTTTCTCTTTATCCCGCTCACTCTTTCTCTCATTATGCTACTTTCTCTTTTTCTCTCTCCTCTTTCTTCTTTCTCCGCTTTTCTATTTCTCTTTCTCTATTACCTTATCTCTTATCCTTATAAGATATCTTATACCTTATCTCTCTCTTTCTTCATTTTCTCACCCTCTGTCTTTTGCTTTCTCTTTCTTTGTCTCACTCTCTTTTTCTCTCACACCCACACTGAGTTTTCTTTCTTTGATTATTAGTTTCTTTCTTTCTTTCTTTTCCGACTATGTTTTTTCTTTCCAGTTTTCTTTTCTTACATTCTTTCTTTCTTTTTTTTACTATATTCTTTTTTCTTTCGTTTCCTTTTTCTTTTCTTTTTTTTCTTTAATCGTCGCCTTTTATTTCTAGTTTGATTAATTTTCCTTCTCTTAGTTCTTTTTCTTTCTTTTGTCTTTTTGGGACTTTCTTTTTTTCTCTCCTTCATGTTTAAGATTCATATCCCTTTTCTTTTCGACTTGTCTTTCCTTTACTCCTTTTTTCTAATCATCTTCATTTCTATTCTTTCTTCTTTCCGTTTCTTTTTATTTTTTCTATTATATTTAAATTTTAATTCTCGCTTTCATTCTTTTTCTTTCTAACATGTCTTTCCTTCTTCTTTCAATATTTCCCTAGTTATTGTGATTTTCGTTTATTTTTCATTCACTATATTTCTTTCAATATATTCTCCTTCAATTCATGTTTCATTGTCTATTTAGACTTTTGCTGTTGTCTTCATGTTCCTTGTTCATTTACCGATTATATTTCATTTGAATTTCTTTCTTCTGAATTTTGTTCACTTTTTCTTTGTTTTTCGTTCTTCCTATTTTTCACCACTTACTTTTCTCTCATTTATTTTCTCTTCTCAGTAAAGATTCGCTTTCATACCTATTTCTTAAATTTCCTTCATTTTCCTCTCTTATTCTTTCTCTCAGTTTTCCTGGGATTTTCACCGGTTTTTATTTTATTTGTTCTTCCTTCATTTTTCTTAATTTCACTGTCCTCCTTCATTTTTGTTCTTTTTATTCTTCTTCCTTTATTTCTTCTTCTTTTCACTGTTTATTCTTTACCTTCTTCTTACCATACTTCCTTTATTTTTTCTTCTTTTCTCAGTCCTTTCTTCAGTTTTTCTTTTCACTATTCTTATTTTATTTTTCTTCTTTTCACTGTCCATCCTTCATATTTGTTCCTTTCACTCCTCTTCCATTATTTTTCTTCTTTTCACTCTCCTTCCTTCATATTTGTTCTTTTCACACTTCTTCCTTTATTTTTCTTCTTTTCACTGTCCTTCGTTCATATTTCTTCTTTTCACTCTTCTTCCTTTATTTTTCTCCTTTTCGCTGTCCTTCCTTCGTATTTCTTCTTTTCACACTTCTTCCTTTATTTTTCTTCTTTTCACTGTCCTTCCTTCATATTTCTTCTTTTCACTCTTCTTCCTTTATTTTTCTTCTTTTCACTGTCCTTCCTTCATATTTCTTCTTTTCACTCTTCTTCCTTTATTTTTCTTCTTTTCGCTGTCCTTCCTTCGTATTTCTTCTTTTCACACTTCTTCCTTTATTTTTCTTCTTTTCACTGTCCTTCGTTCATATTTCTTCTTTTCACTCTTCTTCCTTTATTTTTCTTCTTTTCACTGTCCTTCGTTCATATTTCTTTTTTTCACTCTTCTTCCTTTATTTTTCTCCTTTTCACTGTCCTTCCTTCGTATTTCTTCTTTTCACACTTCTTCCTTTATTTTTCTTCTTTTCCCTGTCCTTCCTTCATATTTCTTCTTTTCACTCTTCTTCCTTTATTTTTCTTCTTTTCACTGTCCTTCGTTCATATTTCTTCTTTTCACTCTTCTTCCTTTATTTTTCTCCTTTTCGCTGTCCTTCCTTCGTATTTCTTCTTTTCACACTTCTTCCTTTATTTTTCTTCTTTTCACTGTCCTTCCTTCATATTTCTTCTTTTCACTCTTCTTCCTTTATTTTTCTTCTTTTCACTGTCCTTCCTTCATATTTGTTCGTTTCACTATTCTTCCTTTATTTTTCTTCTTTTCACTGTCCTTCCTTCATATTTGTTCTTTTCACACTTCTTCCTTTATTTTTCTTCTTTTCACTGTCCTTCGTTCATATTTCTTCTTTTCACTCTTCTTCCTTTATTTTTCTCCTTTTCGCTGTCCTTCCTTCGTATTTCTTCTTTTCACACTTCTTCCTTTATTTTTCTTCTTTTCACTGTCCTTCCTTCATATTTCTTCTTTTCACTCTTCTTCCTTTATTTTTCTTCTTTTCACTGTCCTTCCTTCATATTTCTTCTTTTCACTCTTCTTCCTTTATTTTTCTTCTTTTCGCTGTCCTTCCTTCGTATTTCTTCTTTTCACACTTCTTCCTTTATTTTTCTTCTTTTCACTGTCCTTCGTTCATATTTCTTCTTTTCACTCTTCTTCCTTTATTTTTCTTCTTTTCACTGTCCTTCGTTCATATTTCTTTTTTTCACTCTTCTTCCTTTATTTTTCTCCTTTTCACTGTCCTTCCTTCGTATTTCTTCTTTTCACACTTCTTCCTTTATTTTTCTTCTTTTCACTGTCCTTCCTTCATATTTCTTCTTTTCACTCTTCTTCCTTTATTTTTCTTCTTTTCACTGTCCTTCGTTCATATTTCTTCTTTTCACTCTTCTTCCTTTATTTTTCTCCTTTTCACTGTCCTTCCTTCGTATTTCTTCTTTTCACTCTTCTTCCTTTATTTTTCTTCTTTTCACTGTCCTTCGTTCATATTTCTTCTTTTCACACTTCTTCCTTTATTTTTCTTCTTTCACTGTCCTTCCTTCGTATTTGTTCTTTTCATTCTTCTTCCTTTATTTTTCTTCTTTTCACTGTCCTTCCTTCGTATTTCTTCTTTTCACTCTTCTTCCTTTATTTTTCTTCTTTTCACTGTCCTTCCTTCGTATTTCTTCTTTTCACTCTTCTTCCTTTATTTTTCTTCTTTTCACTGTCCTTCGTTCATATTTCTTCTTTTCACACTTCTTCCTTTATTTTTATTCTTTTCACTGTCCTTCCTTCGTATTTGTTCTTTTCACTCTTCTTCCTTTATTTTTCTTCTTTTCACTGTCCTTCCTTCGTATTTCTTCTTTTCACTCTTCTTCCTTTATTTTTCTTCTTTTCACTGTCCTTCCTTCATATTCCTTCTTTTCACTCTTCTTCCTTTATTTTTCTCCTTTTCACTTTCCTTCCTTCGTATTTCTTCTTTTCACTCTTCTTCCTTTATTTTTCTTCTTTTCACTGTCTTCGTTCATATTTCTTCTTTTCACACTTCTTCCTTTATTTTTCTTCTTTTCACTGTCCTTCCTTCGTATTTCTTCTTTTCACACTTCTTCCTTTATTTTTCTTCTTTTCACTGTCCTTCCTTCGTATTTCTTCTTTTCACTCTTCTTCCTTTATTTTTCTTCTTTTCACTGTCCTTCCTTCATATTTCTTCTTTTCACTCTTCTTCCTTTATTTTTCTTCTTTTCACTGTCCTTCCTTCGTATTTCTTCTTTTCACACTTCTTCCTTTATTTTTCTTCTTTTCACTGTCCTTCCTTCATATTTCTTCTGTGCACTCTTCTTCCTTTATTTTTCTTCTTTTCACTGTCCTTCCTTCGTATTTCTTCTTTTCACACTTCTTCCTTTATTTTTCTTCTTTTCACTGTCCTTCCTTCATATTTCTTCTTTTCACTCTTCTTCCTTTATTTTTCTTCTTTTCACTGTCCTTCCTTCATATTTCTTCTTTTCACTCTTCTTCCTTTATTTTTCTTCTTTTCACTGTCCTTCCTTCATATTTCTTCTTTTCACTCTTCTTCCTTTATTTTTCTTCTTTTCATTGTCCTTCCTTCATATTTGTTCTTTTCACTCTTCTTCCTTTATTTTTCTTCTTTTCACTGTCCTTCCTTCATATTTCTTCTTTTCACTATTCTTCCTTTATTTTTCTTCTTTTCACTGTCATTCCTTCATATTTGTTGTTTTCACTCTTCTTCCTTTATTTTTCTTCTTTTCACTGTCCTTCCTTCATATTTCTTCTTTTCACTCTTCTTCCTTTATTTTTCTTCTTTTCACTGTCCTTCCTTCATATTTCTTCTTTTCACTCTTCTTCCTTTATTTTTCTTCTCTTCACTGTCCTTCCTTCATATTTCTTCTTTTCACTCTTCTTCCTTTATTTTTCTTCTTTTCACTGTCCCTCCTTCATATTTATTCTTTTCACTCTTCTTCCTTTATTTTTCTTCTTTTCACTGTCCTTCCTTCATATTTCTTCTTTTCACTCTTCTTCCTTTATTTTTCTTCTTTTCACTGTCCTTCCTTCATATTTATTCTTTTCACTCTTCTTCCTTTATTTTTCTTCTTTTCACTGTCCTTCCTTCATATTTGTTCTTTTCACTATTCTTCCTTTATTTTTCTTCTTTTCACTGTCCTTCCTTCATATTTCTTCTTTTCACTCTTCTTCCTTTATTTTTCTTCTTTTCACTGTCCTTCCTTCATATTTGTTCTTTTCACTATTCTTCCTTTATTTTTCTTCTTTTCACTGTCCTTCCTTCATATTTGTTCTTTTCACTATTCTTCCTTTATTTTTCTTCTTTTCACTGTCCTTCCTTCATATTTGTTCTTTTCACTATTCTTCCTTTATTTTTCTTCTTTTCACTGTCCTTCCTTCATATTTCTTCTTTTCACTCTTCTTCCTTTATTTTTCTTCTTTTCACTGTCCTTCCTTCATATTTGTTCTTTTCACTCTTCTTCCTTTATTTTTCTTCTTTTCACTGTCCTTCCTTCATATTTGTTCTTTTCACTCTTCTTCCTTTATTTTTCTTCTTTTCACTGTCCTTCCTTCATATTTGTTCTTTTCACTCTTCTTCCTTTATTTTTCTTCTTTTCACTGTCCTTCCTTCATATTTGTTCTTTTCACTCTTCTTCCTTTATTTTTCTTCTTTTCACTGTCCTTCCTTCATATTTATTCTTTTCACTCTTCTTCCTTTATTTTTCTTCTTTTCACTGTCCTTCCCTCATATTTCTTCTTTTCATTCTTCTTCCTTTATTTTTCTTCTTTTCACTGTCCTTCCTTCATATTTCTTCTTTTCACTCTTCTTCCTTTATTTTTCTTCTTTTCACTGTCCTTCGTTCATATTTCTTCTTTTCACTCTTCTT
Organism: Acanthosepion esculentum; assembly: GCA_964036315.1. Lineage (NCBI taxonomy): Eukaryota > Metazoa > Mollusca > Cephalopoda > Sepiida > Sepiidae > Acanthosepion > Acanthosepion esculentum. The sequence continues at coordinate 78,301,768 of OZ038513.1, forward strand.
CCTTTATTTTTCTTCTTTTCACTGTCCTTCCTTCATATTTGTTCTTTTCACTCTTCTTCCTTTATTTTTCTTCTTTTCACTGTCCTTCCTTCATATTTGTTCTTTTCACTATTCTTCCTTTATTTTTCTTCTTTTCACTGTCCTTCCTTCATATTTCTTCTTTTCACTCTTCTTCCTTTATTTTTCTTCTTTTCACTGTCCTTCCTTCATATTTGTTCTTTTCACTCTTCTTCCTTTATTTTTCTTCTTTTCACTGTCTTTCCTTCATATTTATTCTTTTCACTCTTCTTCCTTTATTTTTCTTCTTTTCACTGTCCTTCGTTCATATTTCTTCTTTTCACTCTTCTTCCTTTATTTTTCTTCTTTTCACTGTCCTTCCTTCATATTTCTTCTTTTCACTCTTCTTCCTTTATTTTTCTTCTTTTCACTGTCCTTCGTTCATATTTCTTCTTTTCACTCTTCTTCCTTTATTTTTCTTCTTTTCACTGTCCTTCGTTCATATTTCTTCTTTTCACTCATCTTCCTTTATATTTCTTCTTTTCACTGTCCTTCCTTCATATTTCTTCCGTTCACTCTTCTTCCTTTATTTTTCTTCTTTTCACTGTCCTTCCTTCATATTTCTTCTTTTCACACTTCTTCCTTTATTTTACTTCTTTTCACTGTCCTTCGTTCATATTTCTTCTTTTCACTCTTCTTCCTTTATTTTTCTTCTTTTCACTGTCCTTCCTTCATATTTGTTCTTTTCACTCTTCTTCCTTTATTTTTCTTCTTTTCACTGTCCTTCCTTCATATTTGTTCTTTTCACTCTTCTTCCTTTATTTTTCTTCTTTTCACTGTCTTTCCTTCATATTTATTCTTTTCACTCTTCTTCCTTTATTTTTCTTCTTTTCACTGTCCTTCGTTCATATTTCTTCTTTTCACTCTTCTTCCTTTATTTTTCTTCTTTTCACTGTCCTTCCTTCATATTTCTTCTTTTCACTCTTCTTCCTTTATTTTTCTTCTTTTCACTGTCCTTCCTTCATATTTCTTCTTTTCACTCTTCTTCCTTTATTTTTCTTCTTTTCACTGTCCTTCCTTCATATTTATTCTTTTCACTCTTCTTCCTTTATTTTTCTTCTTTTCACTGTCCTTCCTTCATATTTGTTCTTTTCACTATTCTTCCTTTATTTTTCTTCTTTTCACTGTCCTTCGTTCATATTTCTTCTTTTCACTCATCTTCCTTTATGTTTCTTCTTTTCACTGTCCTTCCTTCATATTTCTTCCGTTCACTCTTCTTCCTTTATTTTTCTTCTTTTCACTGTCCTTCCTTCATATTTCTTCTTTTCACACTTCTTCCTTTATTTTACTTCTTTTCACTGTCCTTCGTTCATATTATCTTCTTTTCACTCTTCTTCCTTTATTTTTCTTCTTTTCACTGTCCTTCCTTCATATTTGTTCTTTTTACACTTCTTCCTTTATTTTTCTTCTTTTCACTGTCGTTCCTTCATATTTCTTCTTTTCACTCTTCTTCCTTTATTTTTCTTCTTTTCACTGTCTATCCTTCGTATTTCTTCTTTTCACACTTCTTCCTTTATTTTTCTTCTTTTCACTGTCCTTCCTTCATATTTCTTCTTTTCACTCTTCTTCCTTTATTTTTCTTCTTTTCACTGTCCTTCCTTCATATTTCTTCTTTTCACTCTTCTTCCTTTATTTTTCTTCTTTTCACTGTCCTTCCTTCATATTTGTTCTTTTCACTATTCTTCCTTTATTTTTCTTCTTTTCACTGTCCTTCCTTCATATTTCTTCTTTTCCCTCTTCTTCCTTTATTTTTCTTCTTTTCACTGTCCTTCCTTCATATTTCTTCTTTTCCCTCTTCTTCCTTTATTTTTCTTCTTTTCACTGTGCTTCCTTCATATTTGTTCTTTTCACTATTCTTCCTTTATTTTTCTTCTTTTCACTGTCCTTCCTTCATATTTCTTCTTTTCACTCTTCTTCCTTTATTTTTCTTCTTTTCACTGTCCTTCCTTCATATTTGTTCTTTTCACTATTCTTCCTTTATTTTTCTTCTTTTCACTGTCCTTCCTTCATATTTCTTCTTTTCACTCTTCTTCCTTTATTTTTCTTCTTTTCACTGTCCTTTCTTCATATTTCTTCTTTTCACTCTTCTTCCTTTATTTTCTTCTTTTCACTGTCCTTCCTTCATATTTCTTCTTTTCACTCTTCTTCCTTTATTTTTCTTCTTTTCACTGTCCTTCCTTCATATTTCTTCTTTTCACTATTCTTCCTTTATTTTTCTTCTTTTCACTGTCCTTCCTTCATATTTGTTCTTTTCACTCTTCTTCCTTTATTTTTCTTCTTTTCACTGTCCTTCCTTCGTATTGTTTCTTTTCACTCTTCTTCCTTTATTTTTCTTCTTTTCACTGTCCTTCCTTCATATTTATTCTTTTCACTCTTCTTCCTTTATTTTTCTTCTTTTCACTGTCCTTCCTTCATATTTGTTCTTTTCACTCTTCTTCCTTTATTTTTCTTCTTTTCACTGTCCTTCCTTCATATTTGTTCTTTTCACTCTTCTTCCTTTATTTTTCTTCTTTTCACTGTCCTTCCTTCATATTTCTTCTTTTCACTCTTCTTCCTTTATTTTTCCTTCTTTCCATCCTGCATCTCCTTTCTTATATTTCGTCGTCTTTGTTTAAAAATCGTCGAATTCATAACCAAAAGAATTAAATTTAAAAATGAATTAAATTTAAAAAAGAGACAACGTAAAAAAAATCGACGAACAATGAGGAAAAAGATCGTTTGAAAAATCATACGACATACAAAACTGATTTTTATTTCTTAGAAACATTAAAGAAAATAAAACAAATAATCAGAAAAACAAGCCATGCATACACGCAAACACACACACACACACACACACACACACATATATATATATATATATATATATATATATATATATATATGTGTGTGTACAAAGGAGGCCATGGTATAATTAAAGTTTTAGAAAATTGTAACTCGGTATTATTTCCATGTGAAACACCTGTTGTCGAAAAATACGGGTTGACGTGGTTGGGAATTTGGGGCGGAATCGATTCTTTTTTTCCATGTAGGAAAAAATATGAGAAGGATTTTGTGTAAGTCAAGGTGAATAGGTAAATTCTTAGGAGAATTAAAGAAAGGTGAATTGGTAAAAAGTGATAGGAGAAAATGACGAAGCAAAACGTAAAATAAATTTGTTGAACGAAATTGAGGAAAAAGTGAGAAAGTAGGAAATAAAGAGGAAGTAAAATATATAAAAGAAGAAAATGATGAGGTTGAAATAGCAAAGAGGAGATATAGAGAAGAGTGGGTAAATAGAAAAGAGGGGGGGTAAATAGAGAAGATGGGGTAAATAGCGAAGAGGGGGTAAATAGAGAAAAAGGGGGTAAATAGAGAAGAGTGGATAAATGGAGAGGAGGGGAAAATAGAGAAGAGGGGGAAAATAGAGAAGAGTGGATAAATAGAGAAGAGGGGGTAAAAGGAGAAGAGGGGGCAAATAGAGTAGAGGGGGCAAATAGAGAAGCGGGGGTAAATAGAAATGAAAATAAATTAATAAGAAATCGGAAAAAGAAAGAGGAAAGAAGCCGTTAATAAAATGAAGAAAGTCAAAGGAAGGTTTAAATATATATATATATATATATATATATATATATATATAGAGAGAGAGAGAGAGAGAGAGAGAGAGAAAGAAAGAGAGAGAGAAAGAGAGACAGAGAGATTGAACAATAAAATGAAGCTGAAGAGAAAGAGAAATAATAAGGAAATAGCTACAATACGAAAGTAAAGTAAAGGATGAAAAAGAAAGAAAGGAAAGACGAAAGAAAGAAAGGAAAAAGAAAGAAAAAGAAAGAAAAAAGTAAAACAAAGAAAGAAAGAAAAAAGAAACAAATAAAGAAACAAATAAAAGAAAAGATAGAAAGAAAAAAGATAGGAAAATAAAGAAAGAAAGAAAAGGAAAGAAAGAAAGAATGAAAAAAAGAAAGAAAGGAAAAAGAACCGAAAAACGAAAAGAAAGAAAGAAAAAAGAAAGGAAAGAAAAAGAAAGAAAGAAAAAGAAAGAAATAAAACGAAAGAAAAAAGAGAAGAAAAACGAAAGAAAAAGAAAGAAAAGACAGAAAGAAAGACAGCAAAAGGAAAAAGCAAAAAGTAGTTATCATTCACTGATTTATTCAAATTCTTTCCTCCGTTATGGTCGTTATCGTGACAACTTTGTGTTTCCTGTCCTTGTTTAAGAAGGCGACACATTCGGTGACATTGACGGCCTTTTGAAACGAACCCCTTTAGTCACTCCACGCCAATAAATTGTTCTTTTTCCTCTGTTCCATGGTGGGAATATTCGTGTCTCCGTGACGAAAGCCGTCGGGACATTAACAAGTAAGAAGAGGACAACCGAATCAATCATTGTACAATGTTGATGATGATGATGACGATGACGACGACGACGATGATGATGATGAGTATGATGATGACGATGATGATGATGACGACGACGACGACGACGACGACGACGACGATGTTGATGCTTCCGTGCGTGGGAAATAAAAGGATGAGAAAGAAAGAAGAAAACGGTAAGAATGTGTGTGTGTGTGTGTGTGTGTGTGTGTGTGTGTGTGTGAGAGAGAGAGAGAGAGAGAGAGAGAGAGAAAAGAGAAATAATCGAAAGAAAAGGAATACAAAACTAAAAGGAAAAGAGAAATAACCAAATAAAGAAAACTCAACGTGGGTGTGAGAGAGAAAGAGAGTGAGACAGAGGGGAAAAAAAGAGAAGGCAGAGAGACAGAGAGTGAGAAAATGAAAAAGAAGAGAGATAAGCTAAGAGAGAAAGAAAGAGAGAAATGAGAGAAAGAGTGAGCGAGAGAGAGAGAGAAAATAAGCGAGGAGGAAAGAAAGTGAGTGAAAGAATATGAGAGGCAGAAAAATAGAGAGAAATAAAGAGAGAAGAAGAAGAAGAAGAAGAAGAAGAAGAAGAAGAAGAAGAAGAAGAAGAAGAAGAAGAAGGGAGAGTAAGGCGGAAGGAGAGGGAGGTGAGAGAAAGACAAATAAATGGGAGAAAAATGATGTGAGGGAGCTGGAGAAAAAACAAAATAAATTAAATATGAAATTGACCTGAGTAAAAGGGTTTGATTGAATCTCTCATCTAAAAAAAGAGTAAAAAAAAGGAGTCGACCGTAGTCAGGTTCGAGTCAATACCAAAAATCGTTTCCTTCGCCAGGGCTACATTCAGTTTTGACTTAAGAGTTTTCCTTCTCTTAGACCGGTTGCCATCTAAGGCTATAGAACCCAATTTGTTCAGGAGTCGACCGTAGTCGGGTTCAGCGAGTCAGTGTGAACGATCCTTTCCTTAGTCGCATAGTATGTGCTTCGCCAGGGTTATATAGTTTTAAATTCAAAGTTTTCCTTCACTTAGACCGGTTGCCAACGAAGGCAATAGCAACCCTGCTATTTATCCATAACTGGCGGAGGGAGAAGAGATGACGCCATAACTTTCCCAAGGGTATTACCATGTAAGTGAATGTAATGAATTTGGCTGGAATTCGAACTCGGCTCTCCGATTCCTTAATTCACTACTTTACCTTGCATCACCTACTGCACCGTAAAACATTTCCCCGAAAAATCATTCAAATTCTTCCTTATTTCAGAATATCTTAAAAAATTACCAAAATTAAATTGTTTCCATCATTCCCCAAATTCTTCTTCTTACGTGTGCCGTATCCCTTCAGGACGTGAACAACTTCGCTTCCCTCCTAGTTCTTAATAAGATTTCTCTTTTTCATATCCTGATACTCTCTGTTCATCCATCCATTTATAAAAGCTCGTTATCAAGTTACCCGAACTTTCCCTTTGTCTCTCTTGCCTCCGCCCCGTGTTCTGTGAGTATCAAATTCTCCAAGCCTTCTCACCTCATTATGTGTGATTGAAACTTCAACTGCCTCTTTCTGATTCTAAGTATAAGTACCCTTTTATAATTCCAATTATATATAAAACTCCCTCCTTACTCACGAGTTCAGTCTATGGTATCCTCAGCATCCTTCTGTAGAATCGCATATCTGTTGCCTCACCTCTTGATTTCTAAGGAGATTATCCAACGGTTACCATTACATAGCAGTTCAGTAATTTTTTCGTTGTTTCTGACAACGTTTTTCCTGTCGCGTAATAATTTGCTTTCTGTTTGGAAGGTACCTTTCCCTATTCCAGTGCGCCTTCCGATGTCAGTGTCGCCATTTGCATCATCTATTAAAACATTTCTTAGATCTATCATTTTTCGTACTTGTTTGATTTTGGCATTTCCAATTCGAAATTCGCTCTTCAGAATCCAACTTTCATCTTTACAAATCTACTATCCGCCCGTGCGTCTTGCCATATCTAGTTTGGTGCTTCTACTGTGCATCTCGAGATTCTTGACCAAATCCAAAGAAAAACCTGTCATGTAATCGATCTTGCACAGACATCTCGACTTCGGTCGCTTTCTCACCAAAGTGAAATGGTTTCCCTCCGTCTTTTCTACAAATATTTTCATGGCAATTACTCTGACGGGCTTTTTCCCCTGGGGCCACGACTGCATTAATTTAAGCGTGCTAATAGATTGGCAACTAGGTCTCACCAATTTACTGTTGAACTAGCAGTTTTAGTTGAGGTTCACATGTTGCGTTGCTTCTTTGTTGCTAACCATACATTCTGTCTTCTTACAATTAAGGCTTAGTCCTTTCTTCGAACTGTTCCTTTACGACCTTGTCCAGGAGTTCCTGCAGTTACTTTTCTGTGTCTGCTATCAACTCTGTATCATCTGCCTATCTTATGTTCGTAATATAGTGTCAAACGATAATAAATCCTGATAGGACAACTAGTTCTCTTAGGATTTCTTCGCTATAAAGGTTGAATAAATCTGGAGCGAAATCACATCTTTGTCATGCTTCTCTTTCTATTTTTGTGTGCATACCGAATTAATTTTCAGGCGGTTTTCTCCCCGTATAAATTCTAGTTTATTCTAATATAAATAAATCTTGTCCTTGATATGACGATAAACTGCATCCGGCAGCAAGCGCTCTGGATGAGAGACTGGAGATTTTGAGGAACGTGGAACCACTTCTACTCTTCCTCCTATGGTCACCCTGACCTGGGATCCTAGCATCATTTAGGGTGCGAGCTATAGGAACCTAGTGAGCCCCCAAACAAAAATCAACAGCACATTTTTATAGTAAAATCACAATACATTTTGGTGCAAAATACTAATCAATGAAACGCTAAAAAACATAAAAATACATTTTTATAGAACAATTACACAAAATACCTTTTACAATCTACAAACTATATATCTAAAAAAAACATACCTTTAACTTGAAAGTATAAAATTTTGTACAAAATAACTGTAGTTGAAAGCAGAAAATTACGTACAGAATGTTGAGATTTTAGCATTAAATAACACATATAACTTTTGATATGCCGCTAAACAAAATCAACCAACAAATCAGTCTAAATAACTCAAGCTTCCCTAGCAGTTCAAGTAGTTATTTATCTGGTAATTTATCAAATGCTTTTATATGATCAATAAAAAATAGGTTTACATTCCTCTGCATTTGTAATGCTTTTTCTGTTAACATTCTGAGTATAAACATTGCTTCTTCTTTAATGTCTTTAAGAAAACCAAACTCTTCTTGTCTAATTCTGTTAAGCGCAGATTTATTATTTCCGTAATCGATGACGAACTTGTCTAAGGTTGCTATTATCACTCTTACAATCCCATTTACTTCTCCTGTTTTGATTCTGTTGATAATGCCCCTGATCTCACTTCAGGCTATAATATTTAAGGCTCTTCCATATTTTTGTGTGCTGCAGATTTCCCTCTTCCGTATTCGCTCCATCTTTGAAGAATGCTTTCTTTTCCTATTATCGATTGGGATTTAATGCATCCTGTCGATGAGCAGATCTTTTGTCTGGTTATTTCTCGCATTTTGTTTCTGCATATCTGCCTATATATTTTATTATGCTCTTTCTTCCTCTCTCTACGCACTTTTCATTGACTCATTCCTTTTTTGTCTGCCTGTATTTCTTTCTAATATATTTGCGTAATATACTATATTCTTCTAACGTCTCCATCGATCAGGGTTGACCATGGGTAGCATCCAGTCAACTTTGATCTTCAAAAATTTAGATGGAATGTCAATCGTTATTTTCTGTCTTCTTAATTACTGTCCTTTCATTGTTCTATCTCCTTAATAATGGTGCATATAGCATAAATATCGTAGATATAGATATAAATCTTTACCAAAACCAATTTCGTTGTGAATATATTGACTTGTGCAAGAAAATCTGATACAGTGTAATTTTCATCATATTTATAACTGATAAGACTTTTTGTGTATTTTACAAATGAATTCACCTAGTACTGTTACTGAAAACAGAGTAAATGTACAGTAGTCCTTCGTCGGTCAGGGTTGACCATGAGTAGCATCCTAGTTGTTTACTTGGCTGGAGTATCGTCGCCTGCAGGAGTGATAATCTCTGTAGCAGAGGTTGCATGTCTGTCCTGTCTCTGGTCTGTCGGAGCTGTCACTTTGCTTTCTACGAGCTCGTCTTTCCGTGGCGACTTGTGCCAGCTTCTCCTCGCCTGACTTGAGGTGTTTGGTCAGGGTTCCTCTCCATTCGAATCGTATGGCTGCCTGGATCTCCCAGGACTCTGTCCACAGCTTTCATGTCGCGCCTCACTATATTCTATGCTATATATTATTATCATAATAAGAATTTCATCTATCATCCACTTCTTTTTTTCTTGTATAATTAATCTTAAATGCAACAAATTGGAAGAACAGTCGGAATAAATATATAGTCAGCCATATTTTATTGAGTTCAATCGACAAAGTTTGTTTCTTAATCTTTGTAACGTTTTCCAGTTTACGTATCAGCTGTCACTGATTGAATTCAGGAAGTAATGTTCTAGGAATCGTTATGTTTTTATTTGAGTACTTTTGACCCTCTTTGGTGTTTATAAGAAACGTTACAAGAGAGAATATGCTTTCAGTTAATTTTATCTTGCTTTTATTTACAAGTGTTTCCTACCGTAAAAGAATATATAAAAATCATTAGCCAAAATTTCATTAAACAATTATAATATAAAAAAAAACATTAGAGAGAATTTGTGGGTTGAATGCAATAAATGTGTTTTAAATTAATTATTCTTGTCTAAAGATACAACACATGTACACACACACACACACACACACACACACACACACACACACACATATATATATATATATATATTTAGTGCTGAGTAAAACTAAGTTAACCCATAAGGTAATGTTTATAAAAAAATTGTCTCTTTTTTTCCAGATAATCAACAAATATTAATTAAACTACATATTCATTAAGAAAAACCTTTATTAAACGAATTATAACCCCTCTGAAAAAATTCTATCAAGATGTAATATTTTTTTTTATTAAAAATGAAGATGTATAAGGTGTCTGTAATAGAATTTTATTTTACAAACATCAACTATGAACACGGCCACAATGTGCTGAGTGTGTTAGGAAAATAAAACATTTATATAACTCTAGGTACACACATAAAAAAAATCCATACATTCAGTTAGAAGTAAAAATAAAATCATCCTTGATGATGGCTAAAAGTATAATCGAAAGCCCTCCGACGGACAGAACAGTCGGATAATTTCGACATAATTTATGTCCAGAAAAGAAAAAAAAAAGAAAAACATATAAGAAAAAACAAGTTAACCGCTGTACACTGTCAGTCGTTTTTAAATGAAACTTATATATATATATATATATATATATATATATATATATATATATATATATATATATATATATTCCCCTAACTTATGCAACCCCCTGTGATTAAATTTTAATTTAATATCTTCCTCTTACAGAATCCCGAATGCTGCGTAGTAATTTAGTATTACTAATATTTTACCCAATCCCGAATGGTGTAATTTAATGGCACATATGTATATATGTGTATATATACATATGTATGCATATGCGAGTATACATATGTGTATTTGTAGATGTATCGCTGTTGGTGTAGAGTTGTATCCCATAGCAAGAACTGAAATCCATTGGCATACAACTAAAGGCTAGGGCCATAAATAAACTCCGACCCCAGACAATTTCCCCTTAAAGAGATACCTTACGACCTCCCCTTGTCACCAATACAAGCTCCTTATCAAAAACAAGGCGTCGCTTTGAATAGGACTGCTATCTAACATAAATTGAAAGCCACAAGTCCAGATAGACATTCCAAAAGACAGTCAGGGCAGATGAATTTTGGCATTGTTTTGACGATCTGAAATAGACTATACCCATATGAAGTAATTTGGGATTTTTGCTATAAAAATATATATGCACTGTTATAAAAAATATATTGAGTTCTCTGTGGATAAGTTTTAATATTTGATGTTACTTGGATCCACCTGGATTATATACCAACGGATGTATTACATATATATATATATATATATATATATATATATATATATATATATATATATATATATATATATATATATATATCTAGAGAGAGAGAGAGAGAGAGAGAGAGAGAGAGGGAGAGAGAGAAAGAGAGAGTGAGAGAGAGAAAGAAAGAGAGAGATAAATAGATAGATGGTCAGTAATCCCTCTTTTATACAGGTTTCATTAAAGACTGCTGACAAAATACTGCAATTAATAACTATACTTGATATATTACACTATGACTAACAAGATTCCCGCTACATATCTCTGACCATAGCTCAATTAGGTCTCATTTAAGTGCACATGGAGACCTGCCAACCTCCATTCACAACATACTCGTTAGTAATACAAATATACTAGCCTCATCTACATGTGAAAAAAGACTAAAAATAACGGAAGGATGATTAATTAAAAAGAAAAAATCCCAACACAATAAAACCAACTATGAACACGGCCACAATGTGCTGACCGTGTTTGGAAAATAAAACCTTCTTATAACCTTAATACCATACATAAAAAATACATACATCCAGTTAAAAGTAAAAAAAAAAATCATCCTTGATAATGTCTAAAAGAATAGCCGAAAGCGTTCGGAAATACAGAATCTTTCTAGATTTACCCAAAGAGATGAAATTACTTTAAATTCCCGTGCGTTCTATAGCACAGTTGACATATGAAGGACGAAATGACAAAAGCCTGAACACAGAAACAAATGTTGGCAATATTAAAACGTGGTCATATAAAGAAAAACGCACACATATACTCGCACTGACTTTCACTCACATATAAATGCCTAATATTATGTAAAGATGTTTAGTTCATAAATTATCCACAGCATATATTTGTGTGCTTGCCCATGTCGTTATCTTAAGAATAGAAAACATTCACATATATACACTCCGGCCATTCAATAACTTTCTACACAATGTACATAATAAATGATAATACGTAAGAGTCACGGAAATATAAATGGATATATTGAACGCATATATCTGCAGAAGATAGCGAAAAGATTATATATATTATATATATATATATATATATATATATATATATATATATATATATATGCCTTCAAATTTATATATGCATATATATATACAAAACGAATCATATATATATATATATATATATATATATATATATATATATATATATATATATATATATATGATACTTTTTCTTCCTATCAGTTTTCGAAGAAGAAATCACACTTCACATTGATTAATATTTTGATAAAACAAATTCTACGTTTTTTAATTTCTTTCCGCGTTATAAATTGGTGTAAAATTTTCTGGAAACTTTTTCGCCAAATTTTTCAATGCCCCATATTTTGCGGAGTTCCTGTTCTGTCGAATTTCTTTCTTACCAATTTTTTTTTCCTTTTTCCTCTTTTGTATTATCGTACAGTTTCTTCCTTATTCTTTTTTTTTAACTCATTCTATTTTTTTTCTTTTTTTATAATTCTGTTACTCATTAGCACCATGGCTTTGGAAATGGTGTGAAGATTCCACACTAAGACATTCTTGGGAGAAAAGACTCGCTGATCTGTGGACGAAAAGGTGAAAGCAAATATGCCAGTATGATAGTATATCTGTATTAATCTTATGGCAAAGCTACCATTTGTCATTACTGACAACAGATATAACAACTGTGTCGTCAAGAATAGTACAATAGATGCTCTCAGACAATTCCTCTCGTTCCAGCTCTGACAAAACTGAATTGAATGTCTTGAGTGCTGTATTTTAATTATGTCGGAGATTTTACAAGTAAATATGAGACCCATGTTAATTGAGATTCATTTTCAATTAACTAAATTTATAAGTCTCTCCTTTCTGAAATATCCCAAGTTTTAATTACTCTCTCCGTAAGAATAAAATCTGCCATGAAATCTTTTCGACAAATTCTTACAAAATATAAGACATTATCAGAAATTTACAACGCATGTGATTTAAATTTCAAAATCGCCTTTTTATTTTTCGGGGCCGCGACTTCTGATGAAATTATTGAATAAAACTAGATTGAATACGGATAAAAAAATAGAAATTATTTTAATTAATTTTAAAATTTAACTGTGCACGCAACACACAGATTCAAAAATATGATTAGATTTTTAGGAAAACTTGTATACACACACACACACACACACACACACACACACACACACACACACATATACACACACACATAAACACACACACACATTATATAATTAAAATTGTTTCATATACAATTTAAATATAATAAATACTTAAGTGCTTTTATTAAATAAGTAGATAACCAGTCATTTTTTAATATTTATTTTAGTTTCTATATTTGACTTTCTAGCGAAGAGCGTATGTTTATATATGTGTGTGTGTGTGTGCATTTATATATATATATATATATATATATATATATATATATATATATATATATATATATATATATATATATATATATAAAGAAATATAGTCTTAAAGTGTGCTATATTTATGGGATAAGGTGCTCAATATCAGAGATAGAGCGTGTGTAAATATAAAAGTGAACATAGAAGTCAACACTTAGAGGCGACAGTCTGTTTCATGCTAGATGCAATCGTCGGGCCACGGGTGCTGTTATTTTTCTCGGCTATTTATATATACTGGTCAGTGGGGCATTGTGGGTAGTCATTTTTGGCAGGTATTTTACCGGAAGTCGTTTATTTGAAAATTATATATATATATATATATATATATATATATATATGTATATATCTATATCTATATATATATATATATATATATATATATATATATATATATATAATATAAAAATTTATTTTTTATTATAAATTTTTATTATAAAAATTAATTTCGGTTGAGCTCTCTGGTTTGAGGTGTGAATTTGTAAACAGTGACTATTTAAGCTAATATTGCACGACTCTTCGGCAGAATTGAGTCACTGTCAGTCACTGTGTGTTTATCTAAATCTAAAAATAAACACGCTAAAATTCACCTTCATCCCTGCCGTGCGCCGACGGCTTAGTGGGAGAAGTTCCGACTGACGCAAATTCAGTTGGGTTTCGATCCTATCTAGAGGCAACCGGACGTCTAACACACTGATGAGCTGTGAAACAGCGAAACAGTCTGTCTGTGGATGACAAATATATATATATATGTTCTTTAGCATTTATTTAAAAAAACAAAAAAAACAGTGTTCGATGCACAGTAGAGTATAATATTGTAATTATTTTTAAAAAATGTTTCTCTTGCGACACAGAAATTACTGTTTCAAAACCGAAAATTAGATGCCAAGATTCTAGTTAAAAATTGAACTTAAAACCCGAAGGTTGTTTCCGGGCTCAAACGATGCTAAGCATAACTATCGGAAAAAATGTATTTACTCTATTTATAAGGCAAACAGTAATATGTAATATGTAGTATGTAACAGACAGAAATCATAAACCCCTACCTAACGTTACCGACTTTATATTTGCCACAGAAAAATACACTTGCTTTCTTCATTCGTAAAAAGCCAGCACCCCCTTAATAAAAAAATGTATTTTCTCTTTATCCCACCAACTTAAGATAAAATTACTGTTTGGCTTAGAGAGTAAATGGAATTTAGATAGGAAAGACTTCATCAGGTTTAAGATTCGTCCGGAGACACCTTAACTTTTCAACTTGTGAAGAAGACCGTTATGGCAAACCCTTTCGAGATGTGTCCAAAGCAACAGCCTCATCTTCACCATTCTTATCTAAAGCTTGGTAGAATCTTTAGAATGTTTACAAAAAATTAAACGACTTTTGATTTTAATTATAAAATTGAAAAGTCTAATAACTATTAAAAAATCAGTGACTGTTTTCTGTTGTTCTTGATCTACCCTTACTGATCTATATTCTAAACAATAGTTCTTCTGAAGAACTATTTAAATGTTAATGACCCTTCGCAAAGCTATAAGAATTACCAAATGTTCATTGTTTGCGCGGATATTTTTATCATATCGAGAAAAAGGGACCAAGTTTGTTTTGTTTGTTTTTTTAAATACAGATTCTTTGTATATATTCTTTGAATATTTTTGGAGGGTAGAATATTATAGAAATATCTTTTTAATACTCAAAATTATATATTGTTAACCAAAATCTCAAATCGCCCACCATTTTCTGTTCAGTTGCTCATTGCCCATCCAACAGTTAAAACCGCCCCCACCGGTGGACGATATTTTAACACGATATTTTTAAACAACAAATTAACAAATCAATAATTATTGCAGACAACAGGAAATATCCTGATCTGCTTGCCCAATACGAATCTTATTTTCCAAGCCTATCTATAGTAAGAATAACATACTGAGTTTCTTTAGCAGTTTTGAATTTTCTCGACCGGATAAGTCTTCTATAAAACACAAACTATTTCCAACCGTGAAATCTAAAAAATGAAGGTTAGTATACGTATCTTTGGCTAACGGCCATATTGCCTGTTAGATCATAGAAATTCAGCATCGTTGAAACTGGTCAGTACCTGGATGAATAACCGTATGAGAATATCAGGTGCCGTAGGCTAGGATATGCGGGTGGTGTAATAGATAAAATCTCGAGGTTGACAAATCGGAGAGTCAAGTTCGAATTCCGGTCGGGTTAGTTATATTCACTTACGCAAATACCCTTGGTTTCGTTTGTTTGTTTAATGGCATATCAACACCGTATGCGTCATTTAATGCCAAAATTTTATTTTCTCGTGAGCTTTGTTTTTTTTTTTTCCAAAAAATATTTGCCGGTAATTTTTTTTATTATTTTACGATGAAAATGTATTGCTAGTAATTTTTTCTAATGTATTTTCATATTTTGTTGACCCCCGTTTGGGGACTTATTATATGGCCATAGCTGTGAACCCTATCAGGTGTTACCACCCCGTGTCATGGTGGTCCAGAAAAAAAACAATACATAAGAAGTGGTTTTACCTTCCTCAATATCTCTCGATCAGAAGTCTTACTGCCGTATGTAGTTTATCGTCATTCCCAGGACAAAAATACCCTTGATCTATCATGAATCGAAAAGAGATGATCGTCTGAGCGTGTCACATCCGCCGATACCAATACGCATTGGGCCAGCGGCGTAAGGTAACGGCCCATTTCTGCTCTTGAATCTGGAGAAGGCGTATGTCCAACAAACGTTCACCACAGAAGAGGAAGCTACGTATCATTACTGCAGATATTAAGAAATGTTATTGCAAATGAAAATTCAAAAACTTTATTGAGGGTTTTGAGGTCAACACCTGCAAGAAACAGTATCAGCTTCAATTTTAAATATATAATTGGTATAGATTCAGAATTAGAAAAAAAACTGATTTTTGATTTCGACTATAAAAAATGATCAATTAAATAAATAAGAAATGGCGGGAGGTGAGAAAAATATATTAAGATCGAACCATAGATGGCATAATAACGGAGAATATTAACTGAAAAAAAAAATGAAATTCCAGGTCTTCCCTCCAATTAGACATTTTTTAAATCGATATATAATCAATCACGTGATAATTTTATCAAATGATTCAGGATAAAGATAATCAGGAAGCAATCAGGAACTTTTGTAAATATTTTTCATCTCACTAAAAAATCGAAAAGTCAAATATTACAACGATGATAATTGCAGACATCATCCGTAATATAAATCATAATTTTAATGGCAAGGACACAGAATATATAATAAATATCGTCACATACACACCTAGACGCAGACACGCACACACACACAGGCACACACAAATATTGATAGATAGATAGACAGATAGATAGATAGATAGATAGATAGATAGATAGATAGATAGATAGATAGATAGATAATGAACAGAATGAGATAGATAGATATGAACAGACGGAGATAGATAGATAGATAGATAGATAGATAGATAGATAGATAGATAGATAGATAGATAGATAGATAATGAACAGAATGAGATAGATAGATATGAACAGACGGATATATATATATATATATATATATATATATATATATATATATATATATATATATATATATATATATATAGAGAGAGAGAGAGAGAGAGAGAGAGATAGATAGATAGATAGATAGATAGATAATGAACAGAATGAGATAGATAGCTATGAACAGACCGAGATAGACAGATAGATAGATAGATAGATAGATAGATAGATAGATAGATAGATAGATAATGAACAGAATGAGATAGATAGCTATGAACAGACCGAGATAGATAGATAGATAGATAGATAGATAGATAGATAGATAGATAGATAGATAGATAGATAGATAATGAACAGAATGAGATTGATAGATATGAACAGACGGAGATAGATAGATAGATAGATAGATAGATAGATAGATAGATTGATAGATAGATAGATAGATACATAGATAGATAGATAGATAGATAGATAGATAGAATGAAAATAATAAAAAATATGGAAATATATATATGTAAAAAAGTATAAGAACATTAAATAAATCCACATTATAAGCCAAATCGTTTGCTTCATTTTTGTATTTAAAATATACACTTTTCTCCTGTTGGAACAACTATAATCTCAACCCTACACACACACACACACACACACACACACACACACACACACACACACACACACACATATATATATATATATATATATATATATATATATATATATATATATATATATATTCTGGGCTGTTCGATGAAAGTGACTGACCTGATATTTAAAAATTTTTTTTTGACCTGATATTTTTTTTTCCGCCTATTCTTTTTGGGGTCAAACTAATTTTTAATCTTACTTATATAAAGACCCCTTTCCCGACTACCTATTAAAAAAGTTGACTCACCCTAAGGTATTCTATTGATAATTATAATTTTGGATATAAATGAAATTTACAGTAAAACTCTGTGCAAAAAAAGTAACTCATTTATTTCCTGCAACTCGTAATCAATAGAAACATAACCAAACAGCTTTAAATAAAGAATAATAGAGGAATAATTTATTTATAATATGTTATATAGTTTCAAATATTTAATAATCTATGGGTCCTCCTTTATTTTGAATAATCTTTTCAACCCCTTTTTGGCATTGACTTGATTAGGTTCTGGCAAATCTCATCTCCAAGCATTGAATTCCATTCGTATATGAAATTCACAATTAAATCCTCTTTGTTGCTCAACTGCTTTCTCGAGAGCCTGTACTTTATAATGCTCCATAAGTTTTCTATGGGGTTGAGGTCAGAAGATTGGGGCGGCCATGTCATAACACTCACCTGATTCTCATCAAAGTATTCCTTCATCAATTTTGATTTGTGACAGGGAGCATTATCCTGCATAAAAATGAGCTTGGTGGGGTCGATTTGCACCCTTTCAGCAGAAGGGAGCAGACAAGACTCTAAAATTCTCTTGTACTGCTCGCTCCTGAGGGCCTTTTCAATAGGTTTTAAGAAACCAGTTCCATGAAAAGAAAAGCATCCCCAGAACATTATACTGAACGGATGCTTGACAGTACTTACTGCTAATTTCAAAGAGCTTTCAAAGCGTCTTCTTCGGATTTTAGATCGCTTATCCTTTGAATTTAGCTCAACTTTCGTTTCATCGGAGAAGAGAACATTTAGTAAAAAAAATCAGGCGAGTCACTTTTATCGAACAGCACTATATATATATATATATATATATATATATATATGTGTGTGTGTGTGTGTGTGCGTGTGTGTGTGCGTGTGCGTGTGTGTATGTGTATGTGTGTGTGTGTGTGTGTGTGTGTCCGGGGCATATTGTCTGAACTTAATAGCATTGGATATTCAATAACACTTTGGTAAAAATTTCTCTGAACTTACATATTTAAAATAATTTATATATATGTATATATATATATATATATATATATATATATATATATATATATATATGTGTGTGTGTGTGTATGTGTGTGTGTGTGCATGTGTGTGTGCACGTGTGTGCGTGTGTGTGCATGTATGTATATAAATATTCTGTGAATATAATAATGTTGAATATTCAGTCATATTCATATATATATATGCAGTAAAATAAATAAACATTCATTGAGTATTATTTGAATATTGTTGATATATGGTATATATATATATATCGTTCATATATATTGTTAATATATACTTATTACAGAATGAAGGTGCGACCTCAATGAGTTCACGGAAAGATGAAAAGCGGATAAAATAATCATCAACAACAAAACAGATAACAAATTTAGTTTGCAACTTTAATGTATTCAGGTAACTGAGTTCTAGGCAAATCTATATTTCTATCTACACACGCGCGAGCATACACACATACACACATATATATATATATATATATTGAGAGAAAGAGAGTGTAGATATCAACGCTACATGGCGAATGTCAGTTTTCTGGCTAATACGACCATCAGCGCATCTGTTACTATGCTTTGTACACATTTTCATATTTTCTTTGTACAAGCTCTGATATTTTGTTTAAGAGATTATTGTGTTCTGGAATGGTGATTAATGATATGTTCACCTCTAGACAATATTCATATTTATATATATATATATATATATATATATATATATATATATATATATATATATCAGACATGTAAACAAATTTTTACTATGTTACTTAAAAATCGAAAACGGAAAAAAATAAAAAAAAATAAAAAAATAAACAACATGACAATAAAATAAGCAAAATAAATTAACCCAAACAAATTACCAAATCACACCTGTTAGAATAGACGAAATAGAATAAAAAATAAGAAAGAAAATCAATCAACCCAAATAAATAAAGTAAATAATAAACAAATTAGCAAACCATTATGACCAAAATATTAGTTAGACTATAAAAATCAAACCAAAAATCGGACGAAAAAAAATAGCTATAACTGTTATATAACGATAGAAGAAAAAATACTACGTTACTTAAAAATCGAAAACCGAAAATATACAGTATAACAAATAAATAATAACAAGTAAAATAAATTGATCTAATTTCATCCAAATAAATAAATAAACTAACAAACCGATCCCGATAATCAATCCAAATACATGAAGTAATAAACAAATTAAAAACTGTTCCCGCCAAAATAATAGTTAGAACAAACTACAACAATCAACCCCAAAATTGAATAAATAGCTTTAATTATCTTCCCAAACCAAACCAAAACTATTAAATAAGCGATATAAACAAATTTTTACTACGTTAATAAAAACACCGATTAAATAAATAAATAAATAAGATAAGAAATAAAAATAAAAATAAAATAAAAATAAAAACAAGCAAAATAATTTAACCAAAATAACTAAATAAACGACTTCTTGTGAAATAACCACCAAAATGGACTACCCACAATGCACCACTGACCCGTATATATAAATAGCTGAGAAGAATAACAGCACTCGTGGGCTGACGATTGCATCTAGCATGAAGCAGATTGTCGCTTCTAAGTGTTGACTTCTATGTTCACTTTTATATTTACACACGTTCTATCTCTGATATTGAATACTTTATCCCATAAATATAGCACATTTTAAGACTATATTTGTTCATATATATATATATATATATATATATATATATATATATATATATATATATATATATATATATATATAAGTGAACATAGAAGTCAACACTTAGAGGCGACAGTATGTTTCATGCTCGATGGAATCATCGGGCCATGATGATTGCATCTAGCATGAAACAGACTGTCGCCTCTAAGTGTTGACTTCTATGTTCCCCTTTATATTTACACACGTTCTATCTCTCATATTGAGCACTTTATCCTATAAATATACCACACTTTAAGACTATATTTCTTATATATATATATATATATATATATATATATATATATATATATATATATATATATATATATATATATGTAATTACTGAACAATACTGAAATTATCAACCCCGGTATGAACTGACTTCATGTCGGAAATAGAAAATTAACTGTGAAAGTAGTAAAAAAATTAAAAAAAAAAAACGACCGAAAAATAATACAGAATTTATCCATTTTATTGTTGCAGTCAGACGAAAGCCACGAGGCAGGGGCCAGGGGAGGTAGGGTGGAAGGTAAGGTCTTCAAGTTTTAAAAAATTAAACCCGGATATTAACATTATGACATTAATTCGGGGTTATATGAAGAATGAAATATTAATTTAAAATTAAGAGTGTAATAAAAAAACGTTTAAGAGGGGAATCTAGAACTTAGAATTAGTTATACATTCGACATTTAAAGAGTTCAAGGGGAGTAAATATTATGGGAATATAATAGCGAATTAAGTAAAACCTATATTATGGAAATTTGAATTATGGAAATTTGATTCAATAGTTAACTTTGATTATTGTATTTTATTATTCAATTTTTTTGTTCTAAATATAAGTCACACCTATCTCTAAGACTATTAGAAGTACCTGCGGAACCTATAATCTTCCATCTATCATTGGATACAAACATTCCTCTTTCAATTACCAAAATTTCTTTGAAAGAGCTGTCTGGTGTTTTAGTTTAGAGTTAGAAATTGAGTGCCTATGGGTATAAAATCTCTGTTTCCATTCCCCCGCGGAAATGCCACTGTAAACATTATATTTTTCCATATTTTCTTTGGTGGAAATGGTTGCTTGATATATAACCCTGATAGATCTGAATTTTCCCTATACTGGACAATTTTCTTTAGATCTACAATTACAGGAGGCTTAAATACCAAGTTTTTTTTATCTCATAGAAATTTCTTAATATATATATATATATATATATATATATATATAGTTTCATTACGGATTAGGGAAATCTGCAGCACACAAATATATGGAAGAGCCTTAAATATTATAGTCTGAAGTGAGATCTGGGGCATTATCAACAGAATCAAAACAGGAGAAGTAAATGGGATTTTAATAGTGATAATAGCAACCTTAGACAAGTTCGTCATCGATTACGGAAATAATAAATCTGCGCTTAACAGAATTAGACAAGAAGAGTTTGGTTTTCTTAAAGACATTAAAGAAGAAGCAATGTTTATGCTCAGAATGATAACAGAAAACGCATTACAAATGCAGAGGAATGTAAACTTATTTTTATTGATCATATAAAAGCATTTGATAAATTACCAGATAAATAACTACTTGAACTGCTAGGGAGGCTTGAGTTATTTGGACTGATTTGGTTGGTTGATTTTGTTTAGCGGCATATCAAAAGTTACATGTGTTATTTAATGCTAAAATCTCAACATTCTGTACGTAATTTTCTGCTTTCAACTACAGTTATTTTGCACAAAGACGGCTGAGAAGGTACTGTGGTTAATTTATTATTTGCTTTTTCTTCTGTGAGTATAAGTTTTTTTTTCTCTTATGGATATAAAATGTGTAGAAATGGCACTACCCGCCTACCGAGGAGAATCACGTGACATCTCCCTGACCATCGCTCGGTTAGGAAGCATTTCAATACATAAAGAAACTTACTTAACACTATACGGAACATATTCATAGAAAATATAACTATAATAACTTCATACAAAAAGGCTAAATATTGTGCAAGAATTGCTAATAAAAAAAGGAAAGGCTAACACTAAATAAGATCAGTTAGGAACACTGCGACAATGTGCTCACCGTGTTTGAAATATAAAAATACATATCTTTAGATTAGGTAGCTCCATTTTGTCGCTGAAACAAAAAAAAAACAGTATTGCATGATGAAAAAAGGCTGAAAACATTAAAAAAAAACAAAGTTTTATCGTCAATATGTTTATGTTATCTCAAGAGGAAAAACCAAAGTATTTTTCCTTATTTTATTAATTTTTAATCCATTCTAGCACGTTTGAAACTTTGTTTAAAACCATTTTTTTATGTCAGCAGTCGATGTAATATTTACGATTAGTGTTTTAGCGCCTTTTTTGAGGTGAAAGGCACACTGATTTGGAAATTCTTGCAAAATCAAATAATTTGTCGGATTTTAATGAAACTTTCAGGACTTATTTACAAATGAATGACATTATTTTCTAAATATTTTTTTCTAGAAAATCTTGGTAATTTTTTTTTTACATATGTTCTCCCCACTGCTTACTTAATTTAATTAAATTTAGAGAAATTAAATTTCAATCTCAAAATTTGTTTTATTAATTAAAAGCAGGATTCCTTGATGAATTTAAATCATCAATTTTTTTTTAAAGTACTGAACATTTCCCTAAAATGTGCTCCGGATCGTAAAATAAAAAAATGCAATAAAACTATGACATTATTTAAGTAGAGAAGCTTTTAATTACTTTTATAAATAGGATTTATTAAGCTCACTATTGTCTTAAATCTTTTTCGAGAAATAATGAACTTTTACAAGAATTGTTTTAATTTTTTTAACATTTTAATTATAATAATTAATAATATATAAATCTTTTAAAATTCTGCATTACTTTCACCCGAATAACTGATATTGTAATTAATTGAAAACTATATTTGTATTAAGCTTTGCCATTTTTGCTTAAAAATTGTAAAGCTTAATACAAAGTATTTTGGACCAAAATTTTAAAAATAACTTTTTAATATTTTTTATGCATATCAACTATTACCTAACGTGCGTCTGTTTGAAAGTATGGTCGACCATACACAACATAATCAGAAAATAAGAGCGATGACCATAGCATATTTAAATTCAACATTCCTAAAATTATATTACGGGAACTATTTTCCAACATTTTTAATATTACTGAGTATTTAAAAATTATATGAAAAAGGCGCTCAGACGTCGTTTTCTTAAATTATGTTTTAACAGATAAAGTCTCCGTAGAACAACAGTAAAGTTGTTGACACATTTATCATCACTTGTTAAGTGATCTACGAGTGACAAGCGTCAGTGACAAGCGCGTAATCACCGCTACTGTTTGTTTTAAAAATCCATTTCTCTGTTATTTTAAACTTAAAGTAAATAATTTTTTTCATATCAGATGGAAGATTTTTAAAGTCGAGTATTAACTTTTGTTTACAAACGTGTCAAAAATAGCCAATTTTCTGAAAGTGACCAAAAGTTGAGATTCCAATCAATATAATTTCTATTTGAAATACACCAGAGTATGTTGCTTACTGGAAATAATAAATGTAATCATGTAGCTTTCAATTAAAGCTAAAAAGAAAGCTTCAAGAATGATTTTCATTTTTTAAAATATATTTTAAACCAAAGTATCGAAAATGAGTTGAGGTACCTAATTAGATACATATTTAAAATCTAAACATTTAGTTAAAAATAAAAGTAAAAATCATTCTCGATAATGGCTAAAGGAACAGCCGAAAGTGCTTGGATATACAGAACAGTCGAACAATTTGTACACATTACAAAAAAAAATCAATGAAAATCTTAACCGCATTACGCCAGTCTTCATTAATGAATCATTTAATATCGTATAAAAGAGGGATTGCTGCCGAAATGCACAATTATATATATATATATATATATATATATATATATATATATATATATATATTACAAAGAGTCAATCATACCTTGAATCAATCAGCAATATGAATGCGATTATTGGCGAAATCACTTTGCTAGTAGACATAAACATAAGCATTCCACTACTGATAAACCTCCGAATGATGAGGTCCTCATAAATAAATAAAATGGATATGCTGTTTTTTTTATTTTTTATTTCTGCTAGTACTTTCGAATGCTTCACGCAATTCATCATCAGGCTTTATTATCCATCAGAATCAAAACTGGGAGACGATTTATATGTGTTTATCCGACCGAAAGATGTTTTTAAGTATGAGCTATTTGTTAACTGTTATATGGTGTTGGAGCGTGCAAATATATGTGTAATTTGGCAGCAGCATTTCTTTTAAACATGTTGTTTTGAATGTTAAAGACAACATAGTCCTGCATATTTTCTTTTGAATTTTCTCATATTTTCTAATGAGACTTTTTATTTGAAAATGATATCGAAATAAATATTGTCCGTACGATAACCTAGTACTTTCGAACATCATTGTTCATCTTCAGGGTCAAAATTTTTTTAGTCAAAATTTTTTAAAAACATTTGCGGAATTGTCTTGTAGCGGAATCATGTTGCTACATTTTTTTACAAACTAAATAAACAATAATTCAAAATTATTCTAGCTCCATTAAACAACATATTATGTCACATACTGTTTCCCTTCTGCAATCTGATATACGTAAAATACTTATAGATAATACTAAAATTATAGATAAATATACAGACATTAGACGCCTTAAAATCTTAGAAGCATTACATATTAAAAGCAAAAGACCTCTTATTAATCGTATAGATTACAATATTTCTGGTAACATCCTAAAATGTTTATAATATATTTAAATTTTATAACGTATTCTTCGAACTTTTGGCTTGTATAATAAAAATCTTTTTCACGCCGTCACATGATTAAAAATCTTCGCCATGCACGTGATAACATCATCGCGTCTTTTGAATTTAAAAGGATTTTAACGTTTATTTAGTTTGTAAAAAAAAGTAGCAACATGATTCCGCTACAAGACAATTGGCAAATGTTTTTAAAAAATTGACTAAAAAAATTCTGTTGATACTGTTCTGTATGTTTGTTTTTCTGTGAATGGATTTCTGGGTATTATAAACTTAATGTCTCAGCCAACATTTTTTTACCACTGCTCATAGTGGACACTATTTACATTGTTTGGACAATCATTCTCGAGGACACATGGCACAGTGGATAAAGGCGTTGGTTAGATCCAGTGACAGGACCCAAAAGTGCGCGTTCCATACCCGGTTAAGGCAGTGGAGAACATTCAAACGACCTGAAGAAGGCCGGAGCGTAAAAAGGCCGAAACGTTGTAATAAATATGGCGACAAAAATGAGGACAATAGTCCGAATAATGTAAATAGTGTACATTAAATCAACCATTCGCCCTTGCATGGAGTATTTCTGCCATATATGGTCTGGAGCCCCTGCTGTTCGCCTCAGGGTTTTTGATAAGATCCAGATACGGATATGCAATGTAATTGGCCCTGATCTGTCATCTCGTCTGAAGTCGCTCTCTCACAGACGCGCCGTTGCCTCGCTCTGTCTTTTTTACAAATACTTTCACGGTAATTGCTCCGATGAGCAGCTTTCGCTGGTTCCCAGGCCTCATGAATTTAAACGTCCTACGAGACTGGCATGCCTTTCCCCCCCTTCACCGTTGAAACTGTTAGATGTAGACGTCTCTTCTACTCCAATAGCTTCATGTCTCGCACATCTCGCCTGTGGAACTCCCTTCCTTATTCCTGTTTCCCTGACAAATATAATCTCCAACTATTTAAGTGTAATGTCAATCGACATCGCCAGTTGCCTTGATCTATCCACTTCCCTTCTCCACATCCTTTCACCTTTCATTCCTATCTGCTCTCGCTCCAAATCTTCTGTAACCCCCTTGCCTTGATCGATCCACTATCTTTCTCCACATCCTCTCCTTTACCACTCCTATCTGCTCTTCCTCCAAACCTTCTGTAACCCCTAGTAGCGTGCTAGTAGCTTCCAGCCTTGTTTGGGGTGATAAGCTTAAAAATAACCCAAAAAAACATAATACCTCATCTCAGAAATATAGACAGAACAGTCCTTATGTAATGTAATTATTGTAAATAAGTGTTTGTTTGTTTGTGTGTGTGTGTGTGTGTGTGTGTGTGTGTGTGTGTGTGTGTGTGTGTGTGTGTGTGTGTGTGTGTGTGTTGTGTAATTGCTAAAGGTTCGTAACAAGAAATCGAGTAGACCCTTGGTTTAAATGGCATAGTAGACTTGGAGAATTAAACATGGAACTTTGAATTCAAAATTTGAACAGGGCTTTCTTTGGAGACAATTCTTGGGTCCCTGTTTAACGGGTGCTTGGAAGGAGATATCAATGGCTACCACAGAGTGGTTCGAGTTCCCAAGAGAGCAGGAGGGGAGGTAAGAAATAGATCCAAAAGAGAAGCATGTGGCTCGGTTTGGCTAGGGAAACGAGTATGGAAGCCCACGATTTGAGTGAGGGATTGCGATATGGAAAAATTTAATGTTTGTATACCGGCAAAATCAGTATCTTTAGAATGTTTCAGCTACGTGTTGTGATGAACAAGTCACCGAAGACAAAGATGTTCGCAGATGGATGGAGAGAAATTACTGATCTCCGGTTCGCAATGCGATTTCTTCCTTATATTTTACGGAAGTGTTCGGGGGTTTTATAACGAGCGATGAAAAGTGGATACTTTACAACAATAAAAATATCGTGGAGCCAGTGAAGAGAAACAAGATTACTCGTACTAAACATCTTCTTCATTCCAAAAAAAGGAGTGTCACTATGTTTAATTCAGTTATATACCATGCGTGATACACGCTTAGGTGATCATGTATCTTTTGATACATGACCGACGAGGCAGATTTTTCCCGCAGTAGGTTACCATTTCTTTCTGCGTTAGACCAGTTGCAATCCAAGGCTATAGAACGCAATCTGTTCCGCTATTTATCCATAGCTGGGTGGAAGAAGAAGAGCATTCATACCTTTCCCAAGGGTATTAACACGTAAGTGAATTTAATGAATTCGACTGGAATTCGACGGCTATCCGATTCCTCAATCTGAGCCGCTATCTATTACTCCGCCGTGTCTTCTCAAAATAATCAGTCAGTCAGTTATGTGCCATGCGTGATATACGATTAGGCGATCATGTATCTTTCGATACATGACTGACGAGGCAGTTTTTTTTTCCCGCAATAGGTTGCCATTTCTTTCTGAGATAAACCAGTTGCCATCCAAGGCTACAGAATCCGGTCTGTCCTGATATTCACCCATATCTGGGGGGAGAAGAAGAGGGTTCAGATCTTTCCCAAGGGTATTAGCACGTAAGTGAATGTAATGGATTCGACTGAAAATTGAACTTGGCTCTCCGATTCCTCAATCAAGAGGCTATGCATAAGGTGGGATTCAAAGGGCATTCTCTATTATGAGCCCCTTCCCTAGGTTGAAACAGACAGATGTAGTCAGGCGACAATCATTAATTACAGCTACGAAGTACCGCCTATTGTAGATTACAATGATTGCCCACATGCTGAAAGGAGACGACATATCAAATATCTAAGTCATTTGTATTACACTTTTCAAGAAGCGAGTTGTATCTTCCCTTAATAACCGAGACACGGTTAACGGAAGTGGGTAAGCAGTTTCACCACCTCGGATACAAATATTACAACAGGTTTTATTTAACTTACATTTTATAAAGTAAATTTAGATTATTGCTTTTCTTCTTTTTCGTTGTTTATTTCGTTTGTCTTTTTCTTTTTTTTGGAACTGATTATTTTGTGGATAATTAATTATTTTCCCAAATGTGTTGCCGAATTCTGTTGCGCTCTCATCAGCGTCTCTCTATATGACACACCCGTTGCATATAAACCATCACAGATGAATTTTGTTGAACTTGTCAATATACGAGCATGACATTTAGTCCCCTGATACAATTCAGAAAGCAATTAATCATAAAAAAAACAAAAAACAAAAACAAACAAAAAAAAATATGTAAAATATAAAGTAACGAAAGACAAGTGTTTCTGTAAATTTTTATTGCTATTCAGTAGCCATCTTGGCTGATTTTCATCCTGGCGTTCAGTTAGTCTACTAGACGAAACCAAAAAAAAAATGTCTGTAACCTTCGGAAATCCTAAAAGAAAAAAAAGTAAATTTACTATAGTAAATTTACTTTTATTTTCTACGTATATTTGT
>OZ038513.1:78337414-78384914 GCA_964036315.1 Acanthosepion esculentum
TTTTTTACACTATAATAATTTTCTGGGCCACAAAAAAAAATGAGATTCAAAGTGAGCCATGAGCTAAAGAAAGCTTGGAAACCTCTGTTTTAAATGATTTTGAACTCTATCAAGGCTGTCGATTTCGAAATGTGTTGTCAAAAGATTTATAATCAAAGTAATTTAGCACTCATAGTTTTCTCCGGTCTAAATTTAACGTCCAGTAAAACGAAGTTTTGAAATGTAATCATAATCGTATTAACTAAGCAACGAGCTAGCAAAGTGAAGTATATCAAACTGGATGTGCTGTCAAGTATTTGAGATATCCGACAGCGTACTGAGGTCTTCCGGGCGTTTTTTATGGTGTCACCATCTTGTAGTTATTATCTCATACTTTTTTGTGTCTTTATAATCGTTTCCTTGATTTTAAGACTGCAAACGGAAAAAAGTGTGAAATTATTTAAAATCCACAGATTTAATGTCACATTCATTCTGGTACACACACACACACACACACACACACACGCACACACACATATATATATATATAAATATATATATATGCGCACATACGTATACACACATGTATATATATGTATATATATATATATATATATATATATATATATATATATATATATATATATACGCACAGACGTATACACACACCTATATGTGCATATATGTGTGTGTGTGTGTGTGTGTGTGTGTGTGTGTGTTATTCTCTGTTAATTTTCATTTATTTTTCGAGAAGTGAATTATTGAAAAACACGTGACACCACTAATAAAATGTGACACCCTTTCTTTCTTGCTGACTGGCTTTTCTCGTTTCTAAATAAAAATTGAATTTGATTCCCTTTTTATTTTTTTCATTGGATCTACTTAACTTTTCTTTTTTTTTTTCATTCTTTTTATTTTTCCTTTCTTTCTCTTTACAATTTTTTCTTCATTTTTTATTTCTTTCTTTATAAATGAAGCGCCAAAATATATAAAATAAAATGAAGAATATATGAAATCTAAGATTAACGAAAGAAATTTAAAAGAACTATAAATTTAAAAAAATTACTTATTAATAATAATAATTTTAATAATAATAATAATAATAATAATAATAATAATAATAATAATAATAATAATAATAATAATGAGAAGAAGAAGAAGAAGAAGAAGAAGAGCAAGATCATGTAATAGAAGTAAAAGGAATGAAGAAGAAAAAGGAAAGAAGCCAAAGGAAAGATGAAAAAAGAAAGTACAAGAAAAGATTAATTTTACAATTGAAACCGCGAGATGTAGCAGTAAGTTTTATGTCAACATTTCTTCTTTCGCACTTCTCACTTGTGGAATTCCCTTCTGACATTAGTTTACCAGACAACTTTGATCTTCAAAAATTTAAATGCTATATCAATCGTTATCATCTGTCATCTCAATTCTTATTCTTTTATTGTCCTCTCTCCTTAATAGTATTTGCTCATATTCTCTAATACTCAGTAGCCCATCGCGTCTTAGTGGCTTCATTGCCTTGCTTGTGGCGAAATGATAAAAAACAAAGAGAGGTAATGTTCATATTATTGCAGAAAAAACAAAACAATAATAATATTTATACTACTACTATTATTACTACTACTACTACTAATAATAATAATAACCCAATGTAATTTTTACTCAGACTGATAGGGAAATTGAGGTAAATCGACGAGATATAATTGTGGAAAATCATGTTGAAAATACATGTCTTCTGATACGTGTTGCAATCCCAGCCGACAAAAACATAACGTTAAAAACTTTTTATAAATTAAGTAGCTAGAAAGGCCTTCAGATAGAAATCCGTAGAATGTGTCATTTCAAGACAAACATCATTATCTTTGGTCATTGGAGTTAGGGCTACATTATCAAAAGGAGCAAATAAATATGTGGAACAAATTCCTAAAGTACATGAATTGCAAAAGCAAATCCGACTCATTGTCAATTTTCACATCTTGTGTCGATTTTTCTCCCTGCAGGGACCTCTAACCCTAACCCTAACCACTTTCACGATTTTTGCCTGATTGCAGGACACCTCATATGTTTGAATTTGCTGATAAAAAATAAAATGTTTTCCCTTGAATTCTATGGTTGAGACTTGGGGACAACTCGTATTGCCCAAAGAAAAGACAAAATAATAATAATAATAATAATAATAATAATAATAATAATAATAATAATGATACACAGACAAAACAACCAAAGCCAATCGCCCTGACATCGCGATTAGAGACTGCAAAGACAGAATGTTCCTTCTTATTGACATGACAGTTGCTGCAGATTGTAATGTATCTTTGAAGATCTTCAAGAACTATCAAATACAAGGTTCTTGCAATGGAAGTCCCAAGAACTGTGGCACATGGAGGCATCAATAATACCAATCATAGTTGGAGCCCTTGTGTTGATTGTAAAAGGGTCCAATAGACTCAGTGAAGGGATTCCTGGAAGCCCATGACATAAAGAAATTTTAAAAATTGTTCACACAAGTACAGCACACAATTTACGAAGAGCTTTTTCTATGTCAAATAATTTATTTTATGTTTTTGGAAAATGTAATGAAGCCATTTCTGAACTTATGTCTCTGGTCGGGATCCAGAATCAAGTGAGTATACAATAGAAATGCAAGGAATTAATAATAATAATAATAATAATAATAATAATAATAATAATAATAAGAAGAAGAAGAAGAAGAAGAAGAAGAAGAAGAAGAAGAAGAAGAAGAAGAAGAAGAAGTAAATATAATTCGCGGATAGACTAAATTTGTGTTTGATATGTTTAAAAGGTGTCTAGGTTTTCAGCGGACATGTTGCTATATATTAAGGGAAATGAAGCTTCAACTGAAAAAAGAGAAAACATGTTCTTGATGATGGTGATAATGAAGATGATGATGATAAGAGCACAAAATTTGATGAATTGCTTGGAAGTGCATTGAAAGTAAACAAAAAAACTTAAAGTAACAGGTCTATTTAAAAAATTACTCCGTGACAAGACCTAATAATAATAATAATAATAATAATAATAATAATAATAATAAAAGATCTTCAAAAATCTATCAAAATAAGATCTTCAAAAAGTTATCAAAATAAAATAAGCTTGAAATCGAAATCTCAAAAATGTGAGTTGTAGTTAAAGCTCTCGGATTGGTTGGAAAAGATTTCATTAGACTAATTGAAGGGATTCCTGGAAGCCCATGCCTTAAAGAAATACAAACAATTGTTCTCACGAGTACAGCCCACACCTTACGAAGGGCTTTGTAAAATATGTTTTTTAATTGGTCAATTGGAGATATCATGATGCCATTTCTAACCTTAGGTCTCTGGATTGGGACCCGGAAAGAAATGTGTACACACCAGAAATCAAAGGAAATAAAATAATAATAATAATAATGATGTCCTGATGCGATATCAGTCAAAACTCTCATGGACTTTGATATTAATTAATTGTAGGTGTTAACATGTAGATGTTTTGTATTTTTAAATTGTAATGAGTAACATTAGGTATCAATTTCAATGCAACGGATTTGATTTGTCAGTTGTCTGAGCGTAATCACTTGCATATGTCTCCCCCCACCCCAAACGTACGGTTAATTTCTGTTGCATCATGGTCAGGGGCCAAAAGATTTTAGCTTCTTTTTTTCATTTTCTTTTTTTAAAGAAAGTACAAGTATATAACTAGTATTAAAAAATCTCCTGACCTGAAGATTAATATGAAAAACATTTTGATCGATGAAGAAATAATACATTGACTAGAGTGAAAAAAAAAATCAACTGAGCACTGTTGATTCTATAAACAACATGCACCTACGCTAATGCAAAGCTCTTCAGTACAAAGAATTGGAGCACTCTGACTGATTGACGTTTGTTTACATTCGTAAAAACAATAGGCTAGAATTAGCTGTTTCTCTCTGCCGAGTGGTGATGGATTCGTAGTAGAAACTCTGACTGACACTAAATCGGTCGGGTTTCGGCCCTAGCTTGAGGCTTTCGGATGTCTAGTCGCATTGAGGAGCTGCGAAACAGTACTGTATGCGAATGATATATATATATATATATATATATATATATGTCCATACTGTGTTATAAATGTAGCGAAAGTGCTCTACTGATTATCAGGAGCTGAATATGAAGAAAGATAGTCTTAAAGTGTGCTATATTTATGGGATAAAGTGCTCAATATCAGAGATAGAGCGTGTGTAAATATAAAAGTGAGCATAGAAGTCAACACTTGGAGGCCTGACGGTTGCATCTAGCATGAAACATACT
Organism: Acanthosepion esculentum; assembly: GCA_964036315.1. Taxonomy (NCBI): domain Eukaryota; kingdom Metazoa; phylum Mollusca; class Cephalopoda; order Sepiida; family Sepiidae; genus Acanthosepion; species Acanthosepion esculentum. Next base: position 78,341,677 of record OZ038513.1, read on the forward strand.
GTCGCCTCTAAGGACAAGGAGCGACCATCAGAGCAAAAGCTTCATCCAATCCTGAACATGAAATGGCAATACTAAGTACCCAACATCAAAGTCATGAAAAGAGCTAGCAGTCAATCATTAAAGAACATCTTCGATGGTCAGGAAATGTAATCGAAATGAAAGAGTAAGGGTTTCCACGTCAAGTCTATTTCAATGAGCTCACGTGAGGGAAAAGGCCATGAGGGTTGCCCTCTACGAAGGTACACGGACCAATTCAAAATTACACTGAAATCGTTTGAAATACACGCACGAGGCCGTACCAACAGGTGATGTTATATCACCATTGTAACCAAAAATGAACTTCAAAGGCACGAAGATGTCAAACGACAAGAGAAAAAAGTTCGACAAATTCGACCTCGTCCTCCCCGATGCAATGAGTGTCATCCGATCTTAAATGCAAGAATTGGTCTAATTAGTCTTCAACGCGATCATCATAAGGGAAGCCATTAGAAAACAAGGAATTAAATTCTTGGATTCGAGACGACAATATTAAAATGATAAAAGAGAACGAGTAAGGAAATAATTCCGCTACAGAAGTTTGGAAAGAGAAGATTTGTCTTCACAGACATCCCATCAAATCAAAACCAACATCCCCTTTTCATAACATGTGTCAACGATCAACTTATTTTACTTTCAATTTTCGAGGTTTCATTAAGTTTTCTAACGCAGTTTGTATTTCTTGGATGAGATTCTCAGAACGATTCTGAAAACCATTTTACGCCAATTTTTGTTTCTATTATCTTTTCAAGCCAGGGTTTGTTTCGGATGAAGCACCTATTCATCTTATTTCAATTCGATTTTCAAATTTCTTTTGCAGGTTTTGAACCTGATAATATACTCTCCATGATACAGGTTTTTTTCAGCAGTGCGTTTTTGAAAAATAATATTACCAGCTATACGGTTTTAAAAAATATTACCAACTATACGGTTTTAAAAAATAATATTACCAGCTATACGGTTTAAAAAAATAATATTACCAGCTATACGGTTTTAAAAAATAATATTACCAGCTATAAGTTTTTAAAAAATAATATTACCAGCTATATGTTTTTGAAAAATAATATTACCAGCTATATGTTTTTGAAAAATAATATTACCAGCTATACGTTTTTGGAAAAATAATATTACCAGCTATACATTTTTGAAAAATAATATTGCCAGCTATACGTTTAAAAAAAGAAAAATATTACCAGCTATACATTTTTGAAAAATATTGCCAGCTATACATTTTAAAAAAATAATATTACCAGCTCTACGTTTTTGGACAAATAAGCAATATATATTTGGAAAAAAAAAAGAAAAATATATATTAATTAACAGCTTCGAAAAAGGAAAAATATTTCTAGAGATACATATTTGAAAGAAAATCATTACCAGAAATAGATTTTTTGAAGGGAAATTTTTTTTACCAGAAACAGATTTTTTGAAGGGAAATTTTTTTTACCAGAAATAGATTTTTTGAAAGAAAAATAGTACCAGAAATAGATTGAAAAATAATAATACCAACAATAAAAATTTTTGTCGGCATTAAATGACCCACATTGATGTTGCTATGCCGTAAAAACCAAAACAAACAAACAAACAGGCTTTTTTTTTCTCATTACGCTCAAATATATGGGATTCTGATGTGGATGAATTTGTCCTGATGTTTACAGTTCAAGAGTACATGTTTCTACCTTGGAGAGGGTCAGAGAATTTAGCTAATTCTACATACATACCGAAGTCTTAACTGGTTTGGTTACTTAGTTGCAAGTCATATAATCTCGACTGTTGAATAAAAGGTCGGATTTGAATAAGTAGAGATTTTAGAAATTTGCATGAATACTAATAAGTGAAAGGTTGGAACCAGCCGGTGTGGGAAAATCTGAGATTGGATATGTTAACCTACAGCTAGTTATGTAATCTTTTAGAGTTCTTTGTTTCACTCGTGGGGGATAATTTAAGAACGATTTTTCTATAAAAGACGAATACGGATTCTGCCTATTTCATCGATAATATACAGAGAAATTACGGAAATAAAATCATGTCTGGCCATTAAAAGGTTAATGAACGATAAGATATATTTGTTGCGAATATGGCAATGAAAATGAGGATAACAGTCCGAATGATGTAAATAATGCAAGTAATCATAATACCTCATCTCAGAGATATAGAGGCTGAAACGTTGCGAATATGGCAATGAAGATAAGGATAACCGTCCGAATTATGTAAATAATACAAGTAATCATATTACCTCATCTCAGATATATAGGCAGATACTGAAGAAAAATTGCATTCACCCTCTATAAGGCCGGAGCGTAAAACGGTCGAAGCGTTGTGAATATGGTAATGAAGATTAAGATAACAGTTCGAATGATGTAAATAATACAAGTAATCATAATACCTCATCTCAGAGATATAGACAGATATTAAAGAAAAATTCTATTCACTTGAAGAAGGCCGGAGCGTACAACGCCCGAAACGTTGTGAATATGCAATGAAGATGTGGATAACAGTCCGAATAATATAAATAATACAAGCAATCATAATACCTCATCTCATGGATATAGACAGATAGTGAGGAAAAATTCCATTCACCTGAAGAAGTCCTGAGCGAACAACGGTCGAAACGTTGTGAATATGGCAATGACGACGAGGGTAACAGTCGGAATAATTTAAATAATACAAGCGATCATAATACCTCATCTCAGAGATATTGATATGTTAAGGAAAGATAAGACAATTTTCTTCTGTACCAAAAGATTCATGGTAAATAAATATAAACTTTACAAATTATGTTTCTCAAGCTTATACAATTGCTTTTGGTTCTTTGTTGTTTGGTTTTGTTTTTATCAAGTAATCGGCGTGGGTTGTTGCATGAACAGATTCTGACAAAGACGCGAACATTGCCGAAGTTTCAATATTCGTTAAGCACTCAAAATGGCCTTTTCTAAGGAACATCTTTGAAATTATTTATAATGTTCTGTTAATTCAACAAAGAACATGTGTTTTACTATTCCTTTGTTCGTTTTATTCGGTTTAAGTTTAACTTTTCTACAAATATTTTCATGGAAACTGTTCTGACGAACTTTTTTCACTGGTGCCTCGACTACATCGATTTAAGTGGGCTACTAGATTGACATTTAGATTCCATCCTTTTACTGTTGTATTAGGTAAATGTAACCTCCACTTCTACTCCAGCAGTTTCTTTTCTCTCACTTCCCGACAGTGAAACTCCCTTCCGTTTACTTGCTTCTCTGAAAAATACAATCTTCAGGGATTCTGTTCCGTTCATCATTTGTCTTTTCCTCAATCCTCCCTATTCTCAATCTTCTCCTTCACTTTCACTCCCTGTAACCCCCTGCTTACTAGTGGCATTACAGCCTAGCTTGGGTTGAAATGATTAAAATAAAAAGGCACATTTTAGATGAGTCACCGTTTTATGACCACTTACTGTTCAGCGTATAATAATCAACGGTTTGGTTTGGTTTGGTTTATTTTGTTTTATGACACATCAACATCTCAATGGGTCATTTATGCCAACAATTTTTTTTCTGGTAATATTTTTCTTTTGTCAAGTATCTATTTCTGTAATATTTTTTTTTCCTAAATAATGTATAGTTGATAATATTATTTTTTCAAAAACGTATAGCTGGCAATGTTATTTTTTTCTTCAAAAATTTATTTCTGGTAATAATTATTTTACAAAGTATTTCTGGTATTAAAACCTATTTTTACACTTTTATAATGCCTTTTACCTCAGTTTCAGAGTTAACTATTTGCCCATAGCTGGGACCCTAACAGTTGCTACCACCCCGGGTCAGGGTGGACGTGGGAACACCAGCAATTAAGAAATGGTTCCACGCTCCTCAAAGCCTCCTGATCAGAGGTGTTGCTGTTGGACGTAGTTTATCGTCATACCCAGGACGCCCCATTGGGGTAGGGTCTTACCCCTCTGCAGAGATGCAGTCGGCGTATTCTACAGCTCCAGTCGTCAGGGCTGTAATAATCAACGGAAACGGTAGAATAAAAGGCAGGATCAGAACAAGCAGCCCCTCTATTTCTATCCTCCTAATTCTATCCCCTTAGGATAATATCGCCGGTATGTAACTTTCTAACACTTCCTTTCCGCATTGGCCTCCTTTAATGTTATGCTATTATTTGAACATTTGTTTAAGGTGGCCACCTTTGTTTAAATGTATTTCATTGTTGTATTTCTCCATGTAGAACTCCTCTCGCCACGTGTTGAGTTTTTGCACACATTGTTCTCAAACTGTAACTTTTTCCTTTCTGAGAACTGTAAACTTTATACATGTTCATGAAAGGAAACTATATGCTATCTGTTGTGGTAGGATCCACCTAATCTGCATAGGTGACTACCGACTATATAAATAATGGTTGGTACCGGAAGACGAGGGAGCGAATACAGAGATCCAGCTAGAGACTCTGCCCGACTGCGACTTAGTCAACACATTCTCCAGGAACGTCTTCCCAGAAATATACAGAAATACTATATGTAAATAATGTGTACATTTTCTTGTTATAATACATTCTTGTTCTAAGTACATTTTGTGTTGCATTATTATTCCATGCATTAGTCGAGATTCAACAATGAGTCAAGACTCAACACTATCTCACTTACACAATTAGGCCCACGGTCTTACTACGATGTTTACTTCAAACTAGAAAAATAAACAAATAAAAGCTAATTTAGTCTCAAGTTTTTGTTTATTTTTCTGACTTCACTCTTGGTTTTTAATAAACTTGTTGCTGAACATACTTGGCTTTCACAGTGACAACTGCAATAAGGCGTTTATCTGGCGTGCAAGACGGACGCATACACGCGGGAGGCAAAACATTTAAAATAACGAAGATAGACGGAATGTTACATGACTAAAATATTATTTTAATTTGTTACGATTCGAACTAAGTTTTTAAATTGAATGTTTTATAGTTGGAATAAAGTTTTTGCATCTGTATCAAATAGTTTCTCAAGTCTAAAGCAGCATTTTCTTTGAAAGGAAACTTTTTCGAGGAGATTTCTGCAAAAAATAAATAAACGGGTTATGGTTGAGATAAGAAGAGGGTAGTTGAATTTTTTGTCAAAGTTTCTTAAGACAGGGGTACGACTATTGAAGATTGAGTTATGTTTTTTTATGGATTATCAAGACTTTGAGTGTCATTTAAAGGCGAAAATGATTCTAAGAATAATTATTTGGCGAGTGAATATTAACAAACTTTTGAGAATGACAATGATATTTACAGATACAGATTTTCTATATTTAAGCCATAGATGGGGGACAAGTTGGAGTCCTACCTTTCCCAAGGTTTTTTGCGCGTAAAGGAATGTACCGATTATTGCAGACTCTGGGATAATTTACAATACTTTTTTTACATAATACAAGTTTAGTGACTTATAAATCAAGCGCAGTTTCTTTACCTACCAAACTTTTCATTATCTATCTATCTATCTATCTATCTATCTAGACCTCAGGCTTTTTCCTTTCTATCTCTCTCTCAGTTTTCCATTATCTATCTATCTATCTATCTATCTATCTATCTATCTATCTATCTATCTATCTATCTCTCTCTCTCTCTCTCTCTCTATATATATATATATATATATATATATATATGTGTGTGTGTGTGTGTGTGTGTGTGTTTCTATCTATCTATATCTCTGCCTTTTCCTTTTCTATCTATCTATCTATCTATCTATCTATCTATCTATCTAACTATCTATCTATCTAGACCTCAGGCCTTTTCCTTTCTATCTCTCTCTCAGTTTTCCATTATCTATCTATCTATCTATCTATATATATATATATATATATATATATATATATATATATATATATATATATATATATGTTTTTTCTATCTATCTATATCTCTGCCTTTTCCTTTTCTATCTATCTATCTATCTATCTATCTATCTAACTATCTAGATCTCAGGCCTTTTCCTTTCTATCTATCTCTCAGTTTTCCATTATCTATCTATCTATCTATCTATCTATCTATCTATCTATATATATATATATATATATATATATATATATATATATATATATATATATATATATATATTCAAAAGGCATTTCCAATTTTCACCCTATATCCCTCCTTAATGTAGAAGGGAAAATATTTTTTGGAGTCAACGTACGTCGCATGACAGATTTTCTTATTGGAAACGATTACATAAACACATCTGTCCAGAAGGCAGGGATACCTGGCTTCCCTGGTTGTCTGGAGCATTCACAAATGATACGGAACTCCATACTATCAGCCAAAAGAAATAAAAAAAGAACTCCATGTAGTACGTCTTGATCTTGCCAATGCATATGGGTCAGTCCCACATCAATTAATAGGAATGGCTCTTGACTTTTTCAATTTCCCTGGCAAGATTAAGGAAATCATAATGAAATACTTCAACTCAGCTTTCATGAGATTCACCGTCAAAGTTACTCTACCAAGTGGCACCCACTTGAGATCGGCATCATGATGTGCTGCGTGATTTCTTTTCGTTTTGGCTATGGAATTGATTTTACGAGGCGCATCAATCACGGCCAAAGCTGTGATGACTGAAGAAAAACGGGTCCTTCCCGCTTCTAGGGCGTTTATGGATGATATCACAATTCTCATCCCATCTAAAATTGCTGCCAATGATCTGTTAGGAAAGCCCAAGAAAAGTCGAAGTCTGTCATTAGTCAGGGGGTCTGTTAAAGAAAATCCACTTCAAAATTGGTGATGACATGATACCAACAGCAAAGGAAATGCCAGGACGGCTCTATACAATCCCACTGACTGATCGACATCGGGGTACAGAGGTCCATAAATCAACTGTACAGGGACTAATTTCGATCGATAGAACCTATCTGCCCGGCAAAATGAAGGCGTGGTGCTATCAACATGGTCTACTACCCCGCCTTTTGTGGCCACTGCAAATGTATGAAATTGCATTATCTCGCATTGAGCAAGCGATCAATAAGTATTTGCGTAAGTGGCTTGGAGTTCCTCCTTGTTTTTCGAAAGTGTGGTTGTATACCAACTCCGGACACCTGCAGCTCCCTATACATTTATTGGTGGAGGAATACAAGGTCGGGAAGGTAAGCCTTCATATGATGATGAGGGACTCAGCTGATGATTGCATACGGAGGGTGCATCCAGAGATTAAATCTGGTACAAAGTGGTCAGCTGCAGAGGCCACATAAGAAGCAGAGAGCAGCCTGCGAGTCGGAGATATCCTGGGCGTGATTCAGAATAATTGGACTGGATTGGGAAACACGACTCACAAGTACTTCTCCAAGGAGAAAGCAAAGGGAAAAAGGCGTATGGTGATTGAAGAGGTCAAAAGGTTCGAAGAGGAGCATAGAATGGCCACTGCTGTTACCCAATCTAAACAATGTAAGTGGACAACCTGGAATGATATCGAACTCATTAAACTTTCGTGGAATTCATTAATGGCGATGGAACCATTGGCGATATCATTCCTTCTTCGATCAACATACGATCTTCTACCTAATGAGACAAAATGCGGGGATACACAGATACAGATCTCTGTTTTTCGTGTAAAAAAGACCGAGGTACCTTGCGTCATGTGCTTTCTGCTTGTACACTGTCGTTAATACCTTGTTGTGTCGCCACGTGTACATACACGTGGCGACACAACAAGGTATTAGAGCTGATCAGGGATCTAATAATAACACAATGTGAGAAGGCAAAGCAACGGCTTGTGGCAGCCAAGGAAGCTAGTATCGAGTTCCATAAGGAGGGTGCAAAGGAAAAACAAACAGCCCCCAATATGAAGCTGCTGATTGGTGCCATTGATTGGAAGGTTTCAGTGGATGTAATGACATCCTTAAATTTTCAAATACACATCGCACAGACAGACAAGCGTCCCGACATCGTGTTATGGTCCAACTAAAAAAAGACTGTCTTCCTAATAGAGTTAACAGTCCCCTGGGAAGAGAACAGGGTGGAGGCGCACGAACGAAAGAAAAACCAATACAAGTCACTTTTCTCCATATATGAACAGAAGATGGAAAATATGACACCGAAATCTGAACTGGCACGGGATTAGAGACAGATGCATTCCAATCGCAAAAAGAAACTCTTAAGAAACTGGAAAATATTCGTTAGGAACAAAAGAAAGTGATCCAAATCGTTTTGCCAGTCTGTGAATGCTGGACAATCTCTCAGCGCAGATGAAGTGAAAACTGGGGGCAAATGAAATGTGCTTCTACAGAAGTATACTTAGAATTCGATTGACAGAGCAACATGAAAGCCTTAAAGAAAAATGACAACAGAGAGAACATTACTCAGAATTAGGAAGAAACACGAGAAAAGAGGAATTGGAAAACTTAACTCCCACACGTCATAAGGAGGACAAGAAATATGAGGCGAGGCATCGGTCCACTTACCTGTGACGACTTTGTGCGAATGGAAAGCCGAACAGTGATCAGGAGGCTTCACAAATTGAGAAACGCTTCTTAGGGAGACGACGAATAGGAAGCTGTGTTTTGCTGTGGTCGCTCATGACCTGAAGAGGCTCTGCACAAATATGAAAAAGAACAGAATGTGATGCGTTAGATGCAGAAATGGTTGAGGGCGACATAATTCTGGTCAACAGAAAGATATTTGGAAGATGTTATTCTTCATAGAATTCTCATTATGCGCAATAAAACTACATTTCTGTGTAGAGATCTAGCAAGTGATATTGCCATCCAATATTCGGACGATGACTACCATTGTCTATTTGGCTTGGCATTTCATCAGCAGATCATTAATTATCGACATTTTTAGAAAGAATCCTCAGGTGAAATATTTTGCCTTGCTACCTGACTTATTCTAGATAAGGAAAACCTGAAAAAAAAAAAAAAAAAAAAACTACCACAAAGTTAATGTCAGCAACAGTATCCTCAAGAGAAAAAACAAAACAAAAAACAAATACAGGAAAAGAAAAATAGTCATTACGAATGGGTTTATTTTATTTTTTTCTTCTCAAATCTATTAGTATAGATGTATGGTCCCGCGCGTGTGTATGTGTATTACTTGCTGGTAATCTATCTATCTATCTATCTATCTATCTATCTATCTATCTATCTATCTATCTATCTATCAATCTATCTATCTATCTATCTATCTCAATCTGTTCGTATCTATCTATCTATCTATCTCAATCTGTTCGTATCTATCTATCTATCTATCTATCTATCTATCTATCTATCTACCTCAATCTGTTCGTATCTATCTATCTATCTATCTCAATCTGTTCGTATCTATCTATCTATCTATCTATCTATCTATCTATCTATCTATCTATCTCAATCTGTTCGTATCTATCTATCTATCTATCTATCTCAATCTGTTCGTATATATCTATCTATCTATCTATCTATCTATCTATCTATCTATCTATCTATCTCAATCTGTTCGTATCTATCTATCTATCTATCGATCTATCTCAATCTGTTCATATCTATCTATCTATCTATTTCAAACTGTTCATATCTATCTATCTATGTATCTATCTCAATCTGTTCGTATCTATCTATCTCAATCTGTTCGTATCTATCTATCTATCTATCTATCTATCTCAATCTGTTCGTATCTATCTATCTATCTATCTATCTATCTCAATCTGTTCATATCTATCTATCTATTTCAAATTGTTCATCTCTACCTATCTATCTATCTATCTATCTATCTATCTATCTATCTATCTATCTCAATCTGTTCATATCTATCTATCTATGTCTTTTCTCTATCTATCTATCTATCTATCTATCTATCTATCTATCTATCTATCTAGCTTACTCTCTCAGTCTGTTCGTATCTATTACTCTACCTATCTATCTCGCTTGATTCTCCAATTTCTTTCTGTATTTCTTTCTTTCCTTCCTTCCTCTCGAATAACACGCAAGCTTCATATCACCACTCCTATTAATTTGAATACGATGACAGCAATTCGTCAAATAACAACATCCCCAACTAGAATGAATGTCTGAACAAACAAATAAGGGCTTTAAATGCAGATAAATCTCAAAATAACCATATTTATTATTCATATAAAACAACAGCGCGTTAATCTCGACACTGAAATAACAATGACGTTGACAATAGAAAAACTAAAACAGAAATAATTATCATTTTAATAACAATTAATAAAACTACAACAATGAAAACAGGAACAACAACAAATGATATTAAAGTGAAGATTGGGGGGGGGGGGTCTGCGCCGGAATTTGTTTCCGAACTGTCTTCACGACATCCCACAGGCAAGGTGGACTTTTTTTTCTCTCTGCATCTGTGTTACACATTACAGTGATTATTATCAATGTTTTTTTTCCAAATAACTCCGAGAAGGTGCTGAAAAGTTCTCGGCTGACTCATTTCTCGATATCTGACTAAATGACTAAACATATATATTTTTAGAAAACTTTTTTAGCATTCTCGTAACAATATTTCTTTGTCTATATTTAATGTCCATTATGATTTATAGTTTTTACTGCAAGAACTTTCATTATTGCTTTTCTTCATAGTACCACTTTTTGAATTAGTCAACCAGAAATGTATTAGTCAAAGTCAATATTGTTACTTAAATTATTATTGTTAAGTTCAATAGTTAGATTTCTTTTATCAAACATTATCTTCATAGCTATCAGTAATAGTAGTAGTAGTTTTTTCTAACATCATCATAATCATTACCATTAGTAGTAGTAGTTTTTTCTAACATCATCATAATCATTACCATTAGTAGTAGTAGTAGTAGTTTTTTCTAACATCATCATAATCATTACCATTAGTAGTAGTAGTAGTAGTTTTTTCTAACATCATCATCATTACCATTAGTAGTAGTAGTAGTAGTAGTTTTTTCTAACATCATCATCATCATTACTGTTATTATTATTATTATTAGTAGTAGTAGAATTATATAGGTAGGGTTTCAATTTTCCGTCATTATCATTATAATTCTTTAATTTATGACGGATGTCACTAAGATCAAGTGATGGCAAGAGTGGTGGAAATTGTCTTATAAGTCATACTTAATTAAAAAATTCTGTTCCTTCAAATTTTCGGTTATATGGCAGAGTTACTTCTTTCACTAATTTTAGAAGTGTTTCTGTGACCGCCATCAATAAGACAAATCATTAGTTTTATATTCCATAAGTTTTTTTTAACTCTCGAGCGAAATCCTGATGTTCATCTGTTTCACTTTCTTTTCTGGATCGCTGGCATATTTACATGTTTGTATGTCTTTGTTTTTATTTGCAAGTTTTTTTCTGCTGTGAATTGAGCGATATTTTAATTTCCAAATTAAACATAGATTTGTATCTTTATTATTCTTAAGTTATTAACCGCGGATGACGGGGGAGTCTGAGTGATTGCAATTCTGTAGGATGAATGAATATGTCTATATTTCTGAGAATGAATATGATGAAAATATTCTTTTCGTTATGAGTAAAAAAACTCCGCTTACGTGTTTGAGTTTAGGAAATTAAAAACGATCTCCTTCCGACAACTTTTATCTAGATATCCGAAAGGAATGTGACATAAGGCCGGGCTTAAAAGGGCGTGTTACACATATATCGGACGAGAAGCTATAAATAGGCAAGCTCGTTTAGTATTTCGCCTTTTGGGAATGCTTCAGTCACTAGGGGTTAATCCTAGCTCTCCTCAAAAGAAGAGGTATTGCTTGGACAGACGGAGACCATGGACTTTTCTAAATTTTGTTGGTGCAAGCCGAAAACTGAACTCGCTTTTTTTCCTGGAACTACTCAGTAATTGGTTAAGGATAGATCTGGTTTATTCTGTAATAATTGAAATGTTTAAACCTAAAATGGCTTCTCGAATTCTTAATGAATCACTGTCTAGACTCAATCATTTCTGATCTTACGTTATAATATTATTTTGGTTTTACAATAATAAACAAAGCACAGCCCGGCCAAAGAAACATTCATTTTTATTCCTTTTATGTAGGGTTTCTTACTCTAGGAAGACATTTGTTTATATTAAATCCATTAGCACCATCACCTAATTTAACAATTGTTTCGTTCAAAAGCAAAGTTGTTTCTGAATTAGTTCTCGCTTATTAATAAGGATGACATATCACCACAGTGAACAGACGAACAAGGGCAGCAACTACAACAAATATCATGATGATGATGATGATCATGATGATGATCATCATCATGATCATCATCGTCGTCGTCGTCGTCGTCGCCATCATATTCATCATCATCAGCAGCAACAACAACAATGAGTATAATAATATATGAATTTAGCTCAGCACATAAGAATGGGCACGACTGGGTAGAACGTATGAACCACAGGAAACTGTGAATTGTTTTATTTTACCTTAGGAAACAATCATATAGGCATAGTGCAGGGTCCTTTCTAGAGAATGAAACGTATAAAATCCTGTGGGACTGTGCAATTGAAACGCATCCACCCACCACAATCCAGGTGAATGCATTTCGTATGAATAAAGCAACAAGAAGGAAAAATATTGATTTGACTTCGCTAAAGTAAATATAAAAAATGAACTCATCGATTAGTATCTCGAACTTGACATAGAATTGAAGCAGGCTAAAGCCTTTATTGGACGAATGGAAACGGTTCTGAAAATACGAACAAGAGTTAGAAGCATCCAGACGACAGTATTTTGGAAAACAATTATGATAGCTGGAGTATTAAATGGCTGTTATTTAATATCCGGTATGATCCAATGATGATAACATTCAATGACAGAATTATTATTATTATGATTATTATTATTATTATTATTATTATTATTATTATTATTATTGCTTTTATTTCCTTTGATAACTGTCGTTTACACATTTCTTTCCGGGTCCCGCCCAGAGACCTAAGGTTAGAAATGGTATCATGACACTTTCCACTGCAAAAAAAAAAAAAAATATTACATAGATAAAGCCCTTCGTAAAGTGTGGGCTGTACTTGTCAGAACAATTTTTTTGTATCTCTTTGAGGCATGGACTTCCAGGAATCCCTTCAATTAGTCTACTAGAATCTGTTCCAACCAATCCTAGGGTTCCAACTACAACAGGGATTGTTGATGTCCCCATGTGCCACATTTTTGAGATTTCTATTTCAAGATTATTATTATTATTATTATTATTATTATTATTATGACAGAGTGGGCCAATATCTCAATTGGAAAATCTTCAACTTTTACGAAAAGAAAACTGCAAGAAATTGATATGTACAGCACCCCGATCCGATTACGGCGATAAGTGCCGATAACAATTTTATGGGACTTTAAAATACACAGAGAACAATCAAAGCCAATCGTCCAGACATCTTAATCAGAGACCACAAAAGATGTGTGCCTTCTTATCGACATGGCAGCCACTGTACAATGTAATGTATCTTTGAAGATCTTTAAAAAAAATTATCACAATACATGTGAAGTGGAAATCTCAAAAATGTGGTACACGAGGACATCAATAATTCCACTTGTAGTTGAAGCTCTCGGTTTGATTGGAAACGGTTCCGATAGACTCATTGAAGGTTTCCTGATAGCCCATGCCTTAAAGAAATACACAGAATTTTACTCCCAATTACAGCCCACACCTTACAAAGGGCTTTATCTACGAAAAATATGTGTGATTTCATTTTTTTTAAACCAGTGATGATGCTATTTCTGACCTTAGGTTAGGTCTCCTGTTGAGACTCTGAAAGAAATGAATATACACCAGAAACAAAATGAAATAAAATAATAATAATAATAATAATAATAATAATAATAATAATAATAATAATAATGAGTAGAATGGCAACAAAAATAAACAACATTAGCAACGACAAGAGTACAGATGTCGCCACGAGAAAAGTAACCTTCCGAATACACTGGGAACAACGCAAGAATAATGACGTTGAGCTTGTGGAGACGTGGAACGAGCATTCACCACCGTCAGTAGCCAGTAATGAGCAAATGACGCTAATGTGAAATATGACCATCTTGACTGACAAGCACTTGGAAGGAAATCGCCCTGATTTCAATCTTGTGTACAATAGGCATGAATGGATCTTGATTGACGTTGCCTTGGGATAAGAACATCGTAATGACGGAGCAGGAGAAGATACAACTAGATAAAAATCTGACAAATGTACCAGTCAGCAGCTCCAGTTGCTCCTTTTGTAGTTGGCGTACTCGGGACTATTTGCAGGAATATTCGGAGATACCTGAAATAATTGGGTGTTTGCTGGTGGGCAGCGCTGCTATGAACAGCTAATGTGTTGAGGAAAGTGTTGTGTCTCTAAACTGCGGTTAGGAGCTGAGATATAAACATTTTCAGTGATACGAAACATCTAAGTGTCGGAGAGGATGTCAAACTAACTAAAGATAATAAAGGCACACCAGAGTAATAGAATATCTTCAGGGGACAATCTTTAGTCACTAAAACCAAAGATAAAGATTATGAACACGAGCTGCCACTTGGGAGAGAAAACGACGAAGTTATTATCTGGGATATGTCAACAGAGATTGATAAAGAAATTAAGACCAACAGACATGATATACAGGGTACCCAGTAAAAAAGCGGGAAATTATTATCAGTTTTATCTTTCAGGAATATTTGACCTTCAATAAATATTTTGAATATTCGTGATCTTGAATAATCATTCGAGCCTCGCGTAATTAGTTAACTAATTGTTTTTTTATGATAGATTAGTTGCTGATTGATCCTGTGACTCTTTATTTAAAGGTTATTTGCAGCTAAATTTCGTCTTTCGTTCTGCACTTGTACCGTTAAACGGGAAAGGGACGTTCCGGCGTTGCCCATGTGGCGTGGTCGATTTGGCGTAGACAAGACGACATAGGGATTTTTCGGCAGAGGGACATTTAGGCGCCAGATTACTACTTCGTCACTATAGTCAATTTTTTTTCTCTCTCTCCTCTCTCTCTCTTCTCTCTCTCTTCTCTCTTCTCTCTCTCTCTTCTCTCTCTCATCTATCCCTCTCTTCTCTCTCTCTCCTCTCTCCTCTCTCTCTCTCTTCTCTCTCTCTTCTCTCTTCCTTTTCTTACTGATTACTCTTTCTGGTTACTCTTCTCCTGATTACTCTTTCCTTTTCTTACTGATTACTCTTCTGATTACTCTTTCCTTTTCTTACTGATTACTCTTTCTGATTACGCTTCTCCTGATTACTCTTTCCTTTTCTTACTGATTACTCTTTCTGATTACTCTTCTCCTGATTACTCTTTCCTTTTCTTACTGATTACTCTTTCTGATTACTCTTCTCCTGATTACTCTTTCCTTTTCTTACTGATTACTCTTCTGATTACTCTTCTCCTGATTACTCTTTCCTTTTCTTACTGATTACTCTTTCTGATTACTCTTCTCCTGATTACTCTTTCCTTTTCTTACTGATTACACTTACTGATTACTCTTCTCCTGATTACTCTTTCCTTTTCTTACTGATTACTCTTTCTGGTTACTCTTCTCCTGATTACTCTTTCCTTTTCTTACTGATTACTCTTTCTGATTACTCTTCTCCTGACTACACTTTCCTTTACTTACTGATGACACTTTCTGATTACTCTTCTCCTGATTACTCTTTCCTTTTCTTACTGATTACTCTTTCTGATTACTCTTCTCCTGATTACTCTTTCCTTTACTTAATGATTACTCTTTCTGGTTACTCTTCTCCTGATTACTCTTTCCTTTTCTTACTGATTACTCTTTCTGATTACTCTTCTCCCGATTACTCTTTCCTTTTCTTACTGATTACTCTTTCTGATTACTCTTCTCCTGATTACTCTTTCCTTTTCTTACTGATTACTCTTTCTGATTACTCTTCTGATTACTCTTTCCTTTTCTTACTGATTACTCTTTCTGATTACTCTTCTCCTGATTACTCTTTCCTTTTCTTACTGATTACTCTTTCTGATTACTCTTCTCCTGATTACTCTTTCCTTTTCTTACAGATTACACTTTCTGGTTACTCTTCTCCTGATTACTCTTTCCTTTTCTTAACGATTACTCTTTCTGGTTACTCTTCTCCTGATTACTCTTTCCTTTTCTTACTGATTACTCTTTCTGATTACTCTTCTCCTGATTACTCTTTCCTTTTCTTGCTGATTACTCTTTCTGATTACTCTTCTCCTGATTACTCTTTCCTTTACTTACTGATGACACTTTCTGATTACTCTTCTCCTGATTACTCTTTCCTTTTTTTACTGATTACATTTTCTGATTACTCTTCTCCTGATTACTCTTTCCTTTTCTTACTGATTACACTTTCTGATTACTCTTCTCCTGATTACTCTTTCCTTTTCTTACTGATTACTCTTTCTGATTACTCTTCTCCTGATTACTCTTTCCTTTACTTACTGATTACTCTTTCTGGTTACTCTTCTCCTGATTACTCTTTCCTTTTCTTGCTGATTACTCTTTCTGATTACTCTTCTCCCGAATACTCTTTCCTTTTCTTACTGATTACACTTTCTGATTACTCTTCTCCCGATTACTCTTTCCTTTACTTACTGATGACACTTTCTGATTACTCTTCTCCTGATTGCTCTTTCCTTTTCTTACTGATTACACTTTCTGATTACTCTTCTCCTGATTGCTCTTTCCTTTTCTTACTGATTACACTTTCTGATTACTCTTCTCCTGATTACTCTTTCCTTTTCTTACTGATTACACATTCTGATTACTCTTCTCCTGATTACTCTTTCCTTTTCTTACTGATTACTCTTTCTGGTTACTCTTCTCCTGATTACTCTTTCCTTTTCTTACTGATTACTCTTTCTGATTACTCTTCTCCTGATTACTCTTTCCTTTACTTACTGATGACACTTTCTGATTACTCTTCTCCTGATTACTCTTTCCTTTTTTTACTGATTACATTTTCGGATTACTCTTCTCCTGATTACTCTTTCCTTTTCTTACTGATTACACTTTCTGATTACTCTTCTCCTGATTACTCTTTCCTTTTCTTACTGATTACTCTTTCTGATTACTCTTCTCCTGATTACTCTTTCCTTTACTTACTGATTACTCTTTCTGGTTACTCTTCTCCTGATTACTCTTTCCTTTTCTTGCTGATTACTCTTTCTGATTACTCTTCTCCCGAATACTCTTTCCTTTTCTTACTGATTACACTTTCTGATTACTCTTCTCCCGATTACTCTTTCCTTTACTTACTGATGACACTTTCTGATTACTCTTCTCCTGATTGCTCTTTCCTTTTCTTACTGATTACACTTTCTGATTACTCTTCTCCTGATTGCTCTTTCCTTTTCTTACTGATTACACTTTCTGATTACTCTTCTCCTGATTACTCTTTCCTTTTCTTACTGATTACACATTCTGATTACTCTTCTCCTGATTACTCTTTCCTTTTCTTACTGATTACTCTTTCTGATTACTCTTCTCCTGATTACTCTTTCCTTTACTTACTGATGACACTTTCTGATTACTCTTCTTCTGATTACTCTTTCCTTTTCTTACTGATTACTCTTTCCGATTACTCTTCTCCTGATTACTCTTTCCTTTTCTTACTGATTACTCTTTCTGATTACTCTTCTCCTGATTACTCTTTCCTTTACTTACTGATGACACTTTCTGATTACTCTTCTCCTGATTACTCTTTCCTTTTCTTCCTGATTACTCTTTCTGATTACTCTTCTCCTGATTACTCTTTCCTTTTCTTACTGATTACTCTTTCCGATTACTCTTCTCCTGATTACTCTTTCCTTTTCTTACTGATGACACTTTCTGATTACTCTTCTCCCGATTACTCTTTCCTTTACTTACTGATGACACTTTCTGATTACTCTTCTCCTGATTACTCTTTCCTTTTCTTACTGATTACTCTTTCCGATTACTCTTCTCCTGATTACTCTTTCCTTTTCTTACTGATTACACTTTCTGATTACTCTTCTCCCGATTACTCTTTCCTTTACTTACTGATGACACTTTCTGATTACTCTTCTCCTGATTACTCTTTCCTTTTCTTACTGATTACTCTTTCCGATTACTCTTCTCCTGATTACTCTTTCCTTTTCTTACTGATGACACTTTCTGATTACTCTTCTCCCGATTACTCTTTCCTTTACTTACTGATGACACTTTCTGATTACTCTTCTCCTGATTACTCTTTCCTTTTCTTACTGATTACTCTTTCCGATTACTCTTCTCCTGATTACTCTTTCCTTTTCTTACTGATGACACTTTCTGATTACTCTTCTCCTGATTACTCTTTCCTTTTGTTGCTGTTTACTCTTTCTGTTTACTCTTCTCCTGATTACTCTTTCCTTTTGTTGCTGTTTACTCTTTCTGATTACTCTTCTTCTGATTACTCTTTCCTTTTCTCGCTGACTACTCTTTCCGATTACTCTTCTCCTGATTACTCTTTCCTCTTCTTGTTCATTAGTAATATTTCTTCCAGTTTCTTTAACCGCTTGTGTCTTAGTCACTTCACAGTCTTGCATGGGGTGATACCAATTAAAAAATATGTAAATAATTGATTGATCTGTTTTTCACGACTTATCACCCCGTATAAATAGGTAAAATAATTTTAGAACGCAAAGATAGTTTGACATTTCTGGTACTCTTCTCAGTCATCAAGACTTTCCCCTTAAGTAGGTGCCTGAAGGGTTTTTTTAATGGACACGCCTCTGTCGCTCATGAGAGCAATGCAGGCAGAATACAAAGCTCTCTCTTTCAATCCAACCCCTTTTCAGCTATATATTAAAGATATGCATAAGAAAATTCTGAGATCACTAGTAAATATATATGTTGACGACTCAATGGTTTAGTGAAGGTGTCAATAATGAAGAATAGTTATACTTTCGAGAAGGCTCCTTGCCTGAACTCAAGCTCACACCAAATTCTCAAGTGGAACTCGTATATGCGATCCATCGCTAAAGACAGTGGGAAAAACGATCTGACCCCATACCAGTATCTGTCAATATTTCTGAGATGAGGTATCATGTACAATATTTACATTATTCGGACTATTGTCTTCATCTTTGTCGCCACATTTATTACAATGTTTCGGCCTTTCAGTATCTGTCTATATTTCTGAGATGAGGTATTATGTACACTATTTGCATTATTCGGACTATTGTCCTCATCTTTGTTGCCATATTTATTACAACGTTTCGGCCTTTCAGTATCTGTCTATATTTCTGAGATGAGGTATTATGTACACTATTTGCATTATTCGGACTACTGTCCTCATCTTTGTTGCCATGTTTATTACAACGTTTCGTCCAACTACCTGAAGAAGGTCGGAGCGTACAACGGCCGAATCGTTGTAATAAATATGGCGACAAAGATGAGTCCGAATAATATAAAAAAGCTACCTCATATCATTTTCTATCTCTATACAAGTATGTCATTCACCTCAATAGTACCAAACTCCCGAGCAACAAAGAATATATATTTCACTCCTCTAGGTCCACTGCTGATGCCTTAACCGTCTCTAACATAGAATAAGTGAATCTATCACGAAAACAACTGCCTTAGATATCACCAAGGCTTTTTGTCAAGGTGTAGCGTAGGTGTCTGCTACAGTAACCCCACATCAATGGAATTTATAGGAGAGACTTCTCGACTATCAAGTCCTTCCACTCTAGTAGGTCACTGAAGGCAGTTATTAGTGGCTATCCTTCGACACTTCCAAGGATCTATAATCTGCCCAACCCTTTTTTTCTTCTATATATTAATGACCCGCCTAAGAACGCCCTCAGATCACTAGTAAATATATATGCAAACGATACCACGTTTTATGTGAGCAACACCAAAAATATAATTGACCAGAACCTGACAGCTGATCTCTTCTCTGATGGAGAAATAGCTCTCTTGTAAACTTCAATCCTTCCAAAAGCAAGCTAGAAACGTTTCCTCATCACAAAGCAGACCCCGAGTTTTCTCCGGTTATGATGAACGGTTGTATTCTCAATGAGGTTAATTGCCTTGAACATCTATTGCTGTTAAAACTCACACCTAATCTCAATTGGAACTCATTTATACGACCCAACGCTAAAGACACTGCAAAAAATGGTCAGCTCCCTCTACCGCTCCAGAGAGTAACCGACTCCTTGTGGCATGCTCTATCTTTCCAAGGGCCAGATCCGAGCAAAAGTAGAGTTTTGCGGCCACATATGGGCCGGAGCTGCCCAATCCTTTCTTGTCACCCTCGGTTGAGTTCAAAAGTGTGCCTCAACGGTAATGAATTATTTCCCAGCATTTATCTCCTCTATAGACTCTGGCTGCTCTATTGTCATCTTCATGGCAGATGTTCAGACAAACTACGTTCCTTGGTTCCACCAGTCCAGCTCGGACCGGCCCTGACATGTACACTGTGTCGTTGAATCCCAAATACCTTAACACTACATTGCTAAGGAGTAAGGTCTTCTCTAGAGCTGATCCAATATGGAACATACTTCCTAAGCGATGATTCCCTGATCACTATGATGTTAACCTCTTCAAGTCGAAGGTCATCTCTTATCTATCCTACATATCCTCGTAATTTTCAACCCTTGGAAAAGTGTGTCGATAAGTAGTAGTTGAAATTGGCAACAATAAACAAACACTTATGTTAGCGTTACCGGGATCCGGACACCTTACACCCCCCACACACACAGAGTCCTGTTTTTGATGAATAATTTAAAACCGTTAAATCCCTTTCCTTCAGCCGAAACGTGACTAGCCTCTCGTTACTCTATCGCTAGATATATGTTCACGCTCCTAAAATCATCGGTTCTACCAATCCGGAGCTTAGCAGCTAGGACCCACCAGGACACGTATATAGAGTCGAATGATTCTCATTGTCTTTATGTTCCATTAGCAAGCAGTAAGGTTCATTCAGATAGCATGTTCTCCAGAACTGTTCCAATATGGAACAAACTTCCTAGCCGACGATTCACTGATCGCTCTGATGTAAAATTCTTCAAGTCGAGACTCAACTGTTATCTATCGTCATAAAATGCAACCCTTAATCCTCACCTATACGTCCTTACATCGTCCACATTTATTAACCTTTGGCCTTGAGTGGCTTAATTTTGAATTCTTTTGACATTTCCATTTTATATTGGTACAGGTCCATATTGCACCATCGACGCTCGTTGTGACCCTCTCAATTGTCCTTGCTTTGGACCAGATAACAACTACATGTGTACATGCCCCAACGGCTACAACTATGTGGATAAATGTGTCAGTAAGTATAGGGATTAAGGACATTTCATCCCGGAGATCTTGGGTCTATTGGACTATCGTCAGGCCATTGCATATAAGCATGAAACAGACTGTCACCCTGGGTGTTGACTTCTATGTCCACTTTTATATTTACATAAGCTCTATCCTTGATAATGAGCACTTTAGGTTAAAACCATATTTTATCATATATATATATATATATATATATATATATATATATATATATATATATATATATGTATATATATATATAAACTGCGTCTAGAGATTATAAAGCAAAAGAGGTATTATCAAATATTTTATGTAAAATTCATAGATATGTGCTATCCAATGAAATGATTTGTACTATTATGTATAGCGGGTAAGCATGAAAGCAATTAAGTCCGAATTTTCAATTTCAGATTGATATTTAGTAATTTTTCAGTGATTTTAGCAATTTGCAGTTGTCAAGAGATTATTTGCAAGAACTAGAATTTAGTATTATGGCTCGTAAAAAAAGAACTAACAATGAATGAAAAGAACTATATCATCAAAGAAATTAGCAAAGGAAAGCCTTCGCTTCAAATTTCTAAGGATTTGAAAAGGGATCATCGAGCAATCAAGAAAATATATCAAATGAGAATTCAACCAAGGAAAAAAAGTCTCAGGCTGAATTCAGGAATTTAACAAAGCGAGATCTATCACATATCCGAAGAGAATTAATAAGAAACCCAAATGCGTCAAGTGTGTTCATATTTGAGGCCGCTGGAGCTCCTATGGTGTCAAGGGAAACAAGGTGTAAAGCATTAAGGAAGGTTGCTGATGTAAAAAATCAAATAAAGAAACCCATTTTAACAAAAAAATACAAGGAAAGAAGATTGCAGTGGGTAAAAAATACATGAAAACTGATTTCAGTAAAGTGCTTTTTACAGACGAATCAAGGATCACCCTTGATGGGCCCGATGGATGGGCTCGAGGATGTGTTTGTAAGCAACATGACTCAAGAAAACGTTTTAAACGCCAACAATCGGCGGGGGGGGGGTCTTGATATGGGCTGGGATTATTGGTAATGAGCTCATGGGTCCATTTAAACAGAAAAACGGGGTTAAAAGGAATTCCAAAAGTTACTGTGATTTTCTAGTGCAATATTTCTTTGAATGTCTTGATAACCAGTCTTTAGCCAAGCGTAGATCTATGATCTTTATGCAAGACAATGCACCAAGTCATGCATCAAAGTTTACTAAATCCTGGTTGAAAGAAAAGGGATTTGTTGAAGATTCTCTTATGGACTGGCCTTCAAATAGCTGTGACTTGAATCCCATTGAGAACCTGTGGAGCATCCTCAAGATAGATATTTATTCCAATGGAAGGCAATTCAACAGCAAGTATGACCTCTGGGAGGCAGTTAAAGTTGCTGCAAACAACATACCAGCCGCTAAAATTGCAAATCTAACATCAGATGTTGACAATAGGCTGCTAAGTGTTATTGAAAAGAAAGGAGCATTTGTACAATAAATTTTAGGAGGGTCTTATTATTTTTTGTTAATATATCTTTTATTTTTAAAATAATTTTTTTAATGTTTTTCCTTTAAGAAATTGACGAATTTGTTCTAAAATATTTTCATATTATTTTTTTACATTAGTTTTACAAGGTATAATAATGTAAAAGTTTCAAAATAAATAGTTGCAAATAAAATACTGACAGTGAAATTAGTCTGTTTTGTTAACTTAGTAAAACTTTTTTCAACCAAAAACAATAGTTTTCTCTATCACTATATATCTAAGTTAATAATATAGAGTAGAATCTAAACAACATCATAATAGGCGTTTTAACATTAAAGACGCAGCTCTTTATACCAATTCATAGACGCAGTTTATATATATATAGAAAATATTAGTGGTAAATATACACATACATATGCAATCATATATATATATACACATACATATATATATGTATAAAAAATAATTCCAAGAGGATAAAATCCAGGTAGATTTCAATGTCCAGGACAGAGTAAGGATATAATAAAAAGGTTTAAACACTAATATTCCATGGTCATAATTTATTCCATTGGAATCGTAAATACGATCCAATTCATCAGACCTACAAATTCAAAATATATATATATATATATATATATATATATATATATATATATATATATATATATATATATATATATATATATATATTCATATAGAACAATAAAAATTATTTTGAAAAATTAAACTCTTCAAACACACTGGGTTGTAGATTAATATTCTTTCGTTTTTATTATTATTATTTCATTTAGATTCCTCAAGTAGTTTCGGCCAACATGGCCATCATCAGGAGAAATGAATGTCTTGATGGAGAAAATAAACTTTTGTCTGTAGTTTTCATTTGTTTTTTATCTTTTTAACATGAATTTTTCAACATTCGTTGTGTTGGTCAAACAGTCTCTTTTAAGTTGTTATTCGAGATAGGAGCTGGATGGATCCACGCTGCTCTGAATATATATATATATATATATATATATATATATATATATATATATATATATATATATATGTATATATATATGTATGTATGTATGAATGTGTATACATATATATATATATATATATATATATGCGTGTGTGTGTGTGTGTGTGTGTGTGTGTCTATTTTCACTGTGATTTCAAATTATCTACTTTCCGTTTTTTTAAACGCTTTTTTCCCTTCATTCTTTCACTAACTTTTCACATATCCTTGCCGCGTAATTTCCTCTGCCAGAAAACGTGAGGGATTCCACCGCAGAAGGGCTGGTGATTAAACAGATACTACACTCTGATATTAGCTAGTAATGTGTAACAGCTGTCCATCCAAACAACAACAGCAGCAACAATAACAACAACAAAACAGTAACAATCAAATAATAATTGCAGGAAATTTATTAAAAAAAATTGCCTTGTGTGAATTTCTCATCTCCTCCTCGGGAGTCTTATAAATGCAGAGAAAATATGAACACTGTGCATTGTACATGTTAAGTATCACTTAACATCAGAATTTGTGCAAACGGAATTGCATAGATTTGCAAGTTTGGTCTTTGGTAATGACTTCCTAATAGATTTTGCTCAACAGAAATAAATAAATAATAAAAAAAACACCCATCACGCCAACAACAACATTAACAATGTTTTATGCAATTATAATATGTATTGTTCGCTGATTATGTCTTCCTTTTATTATTTACCTATTCTTTCTTCCTTACTGTTTAATTTATTCCACTTCTAGCTCCCAACCGCCTTTTCGTATATTCTCTTTCTCCTTTTCCTTTTTTTTAAATGCCATATCACAATTCCTCCACCCACTTTAGGCTTTCCTATCTCTCTTTTTCGTTACAAAAAAAAAGTCATCATTATTTCCCCCGACAATCAGCATCATCATTTTACTTATTCCTTGAACCTGACACAGTCAGTTCGAACAGTCTATGGCATCGAATTTAAGCATAAAATGTGTCTATGAACAAAAATAAGCCGATTCAAATATACTGAACGACTTAAAACAAAGCAGTCGACAAAGAAAATAACAGGAAAGAAAAGTGCCAATTACCAGCAGACAACAACAAAGCACAATCAATATTCAACAATATCTGATAGTAATGCTGGTGAAACAAGCACGCTACGAGTATAAAAAATATTTTAAAAAATTAACAAAAAGCACAAGACACACAATTAATAAATAAACGAAAATATACACACACCGAGGCGCATTTCATTATTTGACAGCCTCGATTTGGCCGGATAGGGGGAAGTAACTCACACGAATCGCCCAGAGCCATTTTTTCAACTGCAGGAAAAAAAGAGACAGTGTCATACTCATCTTTATGCTCTTTTTAACCCTATTTTTCTTGTCTTTTTTGTTATTATTATTGTTCTTATTTTTTGTTTAATATTTTTCATTGCTAAGTTCGTTTAGGGTATGTTTCGCATTCTCATTGTTTCATTGTCCGTGGGACTCGAATAATGTTTTGTCTTGTGTATTGGTATTTAATAAAATACATGGTTTGACAACGGATGCGAGGTGAAATTCTTTTATCTCTAAACTTTAATATAGTTTTCTTTCAATTTTCAGGTCTTTCTCTTTGATATTTCAATGCTGATTTTGAAAAGTGTCGAGGAAACCAAAAACCAAAATTCAGGAAACGAGGGAAAAACGAAAAAGATTTAAATGTAAAAAAAAATACCCCAAATATTGATCATCACAAGTGAAGGAATTCGAAAAATAATTAAATGAAAAGGTTAATAAGTGCAGGTTACTTACGAAGAATAACCACTCATAAAAGCGAACATTTTGAATTAATTTCGTGATGTAAAAACTGATTCATATCGTTATTGTAGCAGAAACAGAAATATCGGCAGATATACATAAGCGTATATATTATTAGGGAACATACATGCAAAATCGGCATTTTGTGATTAGTGTGTCTTCTTTTGACCCGTTAAATGTTTCTCGAATGAAAATATCTCTAATGAAGAGATTTATATTAAATTGAAAGAAAATGTGTGCAAATAATTAAAATTTAATTAGGAAAAGTGAAATATTTTAATATTTTACATTAAAGCAAAAATTTTTATATAAAAAAAAATATATATGATTTCAATGCAAACAAAAGTTTTATAAACAACAATTAAGCAAATTCACTTTATTTTCACTAAAGATGATTGACAAAAAATAATTTTTAAAGAGATGTTGAAAATAAATAGAAATTATAACTTACTATATCGTAAACCAAGTGCATTTGTACGTTGGTCTGTGAAATATCTTTAATGTCTAACTCTATAGTTATCTCCCTTGTTCTGTTAAAACCAGGCGTAAGTTTCTTCCATCGCGGATTATTCTAAGACATTTACAAACCATTGAGCTGAAAAGAATGACTTCGTGAAAGAATTTATTTATAGGCTCGCGCGTCGTACAATATGAAGTCATATTTTAATGAGGCCATACTCTTAATAGAAGTGTTTTGTTTGCGAGTTTACACACACACACACACACACACACACACACACACACACACACACATATATATATATATATATATATATATATGTAAAAAGGTGTCAATCCTCTTCTTCTCCCTCCAGCTATGGGTAAATAGCAGGACAGACTGGATTCTATAGCCTTGGATGGCAACTGGTCTAGGAGAAGGACAACTCTGGATTCAAACCCGGATTGGAGCCCAGAAAGCTGATGGACGGCACTTTGTGCTACCTTCCGGCAACTCCTGCAGCCGCGTTGGTGCCAAACTGTATTGGTTTAGCCTCTCCTTTCGACTCTGCTAGCAAGGCCAAGAGGGGGCACAAGTTATCTGGGCAGGCCTAGTTCTCCATATATCCCTCCCAGGCTAGTAGCGCACCGCGCTACTCTATTGACTCTCGAGTCGGACGGATGCCGACGACGACGATATATATATATCGCTGACCACTCGTATCCGAGGATACCCGTATACTACAGACGCCTGCTGAGGTATATTTGTATTTGTTCACCACCCAAATGGTGTGGCTAAGCTGAGCGGACCTTAGTTACAGTTTCTGGGAGAGCGCGGCTTATCTGGCCATGTTCAACAGTCAGAATAAGCCCAGCACGCTCAAACCCTTGCTGACATGTGACTATATGTTAGCACAAACATCGACGTCTCCCCAAAGAGTTCCGTCTACCCAATTTCACTCAAAAGGCTCGGATCAACCAGTGGTATGGTTTTCGGTACCGCATAACATCAAGAAGTCACCTTCCTGACAAATCGACCACAGCGAGATTCGAACCCGTGTCATATGGCCATAAAACGAACGTTTTAACCACTCGGTCACGTCCCCATTATACAAACATACATACATGGTGGCAGTCGACTCGCAAAGCGAGTATGACCATCACTGACATGCCCAGCCCCTCGCTTAAACTCCCACCCCCAGGCAATACTGTATTCATCGTTTGTGTGTGCAACAGTGGCTCAAGAAACCAGCCATTGATCGACATTTCTTGTGACATATGTGGTATATCAAGTCTTCTCCGGGTGGTGGAAAATGACTTTGATCATCACCACTTCCACTCTGCCCTTTCATACATACATACATACACACACACACACACACACACACACACACATATATATATATATATATATATATATATATATATATATATATATATATATATATATATATATATATATATATATATTAAACATTTCACCCCAAGCAAGGCGGGATGCCACTAGTACATAAGGAGTTACACAGTGGGGGCGAGACTAAAGAGGTGTGATGGAGAAAAAGATGAAGAGGAGGACAGGGAATTCCACAGGCGTGAGGTGCGAGACATCAAGCTATTGGAGTAGTAGAGACGGCCACATTTAACCGTTTCGACTGTGAAAGAGTGGGACCGTGATTCCAGCCGAGTAGCGACGCTTGAATTCATGTAATCTGGGAACTAGCGAAAGTACCAGTTACCTTGAAATTATTTGTAGCAAGTGTACCTCGCTAGTTTAATTACGACTAAGTAGTTAAATCCTAGCTGAGTGCTCTATTCTTTCGGCTTTGTGCCACCTCTATTCTTAGAAAATCCTCAAGAATGAAACTTTAACTCTCACACTTAACAACAATATACATGTTTGGTTAAGCAAGACATACGAGCTTCTCTTGTATGAGTCGAAGTTTGTCTAATGGACTTTATGAGTAGAAATTGCCAAAAGTCGACTGATTCGGTTAATTATAAATCATTCTCATGCGAGTGGAGTAAAAGTGAAATAATGGATGGCAGCTTGGATTGAGGAATCGGAGAGCCGAGTTCGAATTTC
Source organism: Acanthosepion esculentum (assembly GCA_964036315.1). Classification (NCBI taxonomy): domain Eukaryota; kingdom Metazoa; phylum Mollusca; class Cephalopoda; order Sepiida; family Sepiidae; genus Acanthosepion; species Acanthosepion esculentum. The sequence continues at coordinate 78,369,677 of OZ038513.1, forward strand.
AGCCGATTCCATGAAATTCACTGACGTGCTATTAACCTGGGAAAAGCTATGAATCTTCTTCTCCCCCAGCTATGGGTAAATAGCAGGATAGACCGAGTTCCATAGCCTTGGATGGCAACTGGTCTACCGCAGAAAGAAATGGCAACCTACTGCGGGAAAAAAAATCTGCCTCGTCATTCATGTATCGAAATATACATGATCGCCTAAGCGTGTATCACGCATGGCACATAACTGACTGCTATATACATACAGATGTTCATGTGCATGTATATATACATAGTCAGAATCGGAGAGCCGAGTTCGAATGCCAGTCAGATCCATTACATTCATTTACGTGCTAATACAGTTTGGAAAGGTATGAATTCTCTTCTTCTCCCTGCAGCTATGGGTAAATAGAAAGACAGACTCGGTTCTATAGCTTTAGGTGGCAACTGGTCTAGCAAATCACTGAGCTGCTTGCTCCTCATACGTCGAATACGACGGGAGAGTCGAATATGTTAGGTGCAGACATCCGTTTATCTTAAAATGCAATCCTTTTGTGGATGAGACTGTAGTGAACTCTTTCAACGTTTTGTAAATATCTTGGAATAATCAGCTATTGAAGATATTGACACCCGGTGTCAGCAGTGAACGTTATATGAGACGTTACATTTGGGGCTGGCTCGGCTGCAGGAGTTGCCGGAAAGTTGTCAGCCTTCGGGTGTCCAAGTTTTCTCCTCAGGATTTTTATTCTATAGCCTTTTCCATGTTTTGGTGTCTATGGAAGCAAGTCAGCGGAGGTTTAAAATCAGTCCCTAGATGGAATATTATCCTGCGATGGTGAATTGCATCAACCCGAATCAGATGGTTATGTGGCGCAAGTTGTCCGTCTTCGTTCATTCTTCAGTTTAGAGTTTTATATATATATATATATATATATATATATATATATATATATATATATATATATATATATATATATATATATGGATAACGGCTTGTATTGAGGAATCGGAGAACCGAGTTCGAATTACAGTCGAATCCATCCATTACATTCACTTACGTGCTAATACCCTTGGGAAAGGTCTGAATCCTCTTCTCCCTCCAACTATGGTTAAATAGCAGGACAGACTGGGATCTATAACCTTGGATGGCAACTGGTCTAGGAGAAGGACAACTCTGAATTCAAAAGCTGCGGAGGGTCGTTTGTGGACCTTGTGGTATTCGCTGCACCAGGTCCCCGTATTCGTCCCTCCCAAAAATGTGGATGGCCCTGCACAAAGCCTTCACCACTATAATCAAATCTCATGTGTCGGTGTCGGGCTTTCAATTTCTAGGAACTGATCTGCCTGACCCTCATACATCGATTTCGACGGGAGAGTCGATCATATATATATATATATATATATATATATATATATATATATATATATATATATATATATATATATATATATTAAAGACATTTTTTATGTTTAAAATTCTTTATATAGATACAAGTATTTAAGTAAATGCTTATTTAATACTGTTTATTATAAACAGAGCATTTACTTAAATACTGGTATCTATATAAAGAATGTTAAACATAATAATGTCTTTAAATATTTGTCGGACTTTGTCCATTTCATAATATATATATATATATATATATATATATATATATATGTGTGTGTGTGTGTGTGTGTGTGTGTGTGTGTGTGTGTGCAGGTATGCAGAAAAATAGGCAAGAACACGTTAGGTAAATAATCCAGGGTTTTTTTTAGTATTTTTGTTTTTATTTTTAAAAAGACAGTGCTCCATACAGAAGTAGAGCTTATATTATAATATTTTAAAAAAATATGTTCCTTCGCTACATAAGAGTTCTCATGTTTCAAAAGCGAGAGCCATAAATACTCAATATAATTATTAAAATTTAGTTGAATTAAAGTATCGAGTCCCGCTTCATCCTCAAGCGAAAAGTTAGGAATAAGCTATCTTGTGGTTTGCGCGTGTTTATAAGTATGGTCCTTTTCAACATTGATTACTATGGAAACGGCCATTTTGGTTAGGTGGTCGGACATTTAATTCTTATCTACAGATCAGTCACCTTCGGAAAGGTTATGCCGGGTTGTGGTGGTGCATCTATTCCAAAGCTGATAGTGGCGATCACCGTCTCGTTAGTTTAAAGCGAAATATAGTTCGTGGCGCGACGGCAAGTCGTTAAGTGTCGAGAGGATTTTGTTTTATTCTGTATTATATTATCTATCTATTAATCGCCTTATTTATTTGTTTATTCAAATGGCTGTTTCATATAAACGCGTTGCACTGAACTACAATTTGTTTTTTGACGACTTCACAAAGAGTTTTTCTATTTAATGATTGGGCTAAGCTTTTAAGACTTTTATTAAACTATGGAATTTATTTATCTATCTATCTATCTATCTATGTCAGTATGCTTCATATCTATTTACCATTTTTCTCTCGTCTCAGTTGCATTCACGTTTTGTAAGTAGAAAAATGTTTAAAAAATAAATTGTTGTCCGGCCTTTTCTGTAAGAACCTCAATATCCTAACCGTAAAGCCCGCTTCATTACAGTCTTGATTCACACTGAAAGTTACATTTCCTTTAATAAAATCTTTATCCACAGCGATAAACCTTATATATAGTTGACTTTCTATGTGCCATTCATTCTCTTATATGGCAGTGAATGCTGGATAATCTCCCCCACGGAGGAGGCGAACACTGGAGATAGCTGAAATCTGGTTCTACAGAAGGATGGTGAAAATTCCAGGAACGGAGCGAGTAAGCAACATGGAAGTCTTGAAGAAAATGGTAAATGAAAGACACTTCTAATCAGAATCAGGAAAAGATGGCTGAAATTCATTGTACACATAATAAGGAAGGATGGCTTGGTAAATTTACCCTTCACAGGGCATATTGTGGCCGGGAGAGATATGGAAAGGCAGTGAGAGCCACATAACTGACCAGTTTGTGTAAATGAATTGCCAAATGCCAGGGGCAGGGTGCTCTTGTCTTAGCAAAGGGGGATGAACTTCTATAAGCCACGCAAGATGGGAAGTTGTGGAGAGCCGTGATCGCCTAAGGCCTGAAGGGATGCGGCACATGCAGCGTTACTGGAAATTTCTCGACGCTCTTCCAAAATTCAGGACAAGTATTAGATTTTTTAATGAAAATCTTACTTGTTCGGGACAAGAGCTTTTCAGCATCCCTGTATATCTATCTATCTATCTATCTATCTATCTATCTATCTATCTATCTATCTATCTATCTATGTGAAAAGAAAAAGAGATTAAATTTAAATAAATTTATTTATAAAGTTTAATATAAAACAAACACCATAGTTATTATACAACCCTAACAGAAACCCTATTCAACCTACTCTCCACCTGCTTTTGGTTAACCCTATAGATATATATATATATATATATATATATATATATATATATATATATATATATATATATATATATGTGTGTGTGTGTGTGTGTGTGTGTGTGTGTGTGTGTGTGTCTGTCTGTCTCTCTCTCTCTTTCTCTCTCTCTATATATATTATGTGTGTGTATGTCTCTCTCTCTGTCTCTGTATATATATATATATATATATATATATATATATATATATATATATATATATATATATGTGAGTATGTGTATGCGGGTGTGACACTGTACATAAATCTCTTATTTGATTCCGTGAAAATTCTCTTTTATTTTTCTCTTTGTCTTTATTTTTTTTGGCCTTTTTCCCTTTTCCTTTTTGATATCTTCTGTTTCTACTCACTTCTTCGCCATATTTTGTTTTCTCTTTTTATTCGCTTTTGTTCTCCGTATAAATTTTGTTCTTAACCGTATTTTCTTGGGAGGCTAAAAAAAAATTGTCGCCACGCCTAAAATGAAACGAAAACTAAAAATAAAAACAAGAACACAAAACATATCGTCAAAACCAGTAAATTGTATCGGGCAACCTGAGGAGAGGCAAAATAAAAAAAAGGTGCAAATTAAACTCTGACGCACTTTATGTGACTTCAGAAAGTAACTTAAGTAGAAACATCAACCACAAGAAATTGTTTTATAGTTTTTTTATCTGTTGATATTTTAGAAGTTTTTTTTCCCTACATATAATTTTCCTTTTTTTTGCATGAAGTCTTATTCCTTATTTTTTCTTTCTTTCCTTTTCTTTCTTTTCAATTGTTTTCTTTCTTTCTTTTTCTTTCCTTTTCTTTTCTTTTCTTTCATTTCTTTCTTTCTTTTTCATATTTATTTTTTCTCTAGATGTAATTTTTCTTTTTTTGTATAAAGTCTTATTCCTTATCTTTTTTGTATTTCATCTCTTTTCTTTTCTTTCTTTTCTTTCCTTTTCTTTCTTTTCTTTCCGTTTCTTTCTTTTCTTTCTTTTCCACATTTATTCAATCATATAGTTATAATTTTTCTTTCTTTCTCTATTTTCTATTTTCTTTCTTTCTTTCTTTCTTTCTTTCTTTCTTTCTTTCTTTCTTTGGTGTGCTAGCTAACTTCTCTTTCTATCTTTGTAGTATTTTATTTTATTTTTCTCTCTTTCATGCTCTTCATACTTTCCTTCTTCCTTTCTTTCTTTATTCTTTCTTTCTTTCGTTTTTCTTTCTTTTTTTCTTTCTTTTTTCTTTCTTTCTTTCTTTCTTTCTTCTTTCTTTCTTTTTTCTTGGTTTCTTTCTTTCATTCTTTCTTTCTTTCTTCTTTCTTTTTTCTTTCTTTCTTTCTTCTTTCTTTCTTTTTTCTTTCTTTCTTTCATTCTTTCTTTCTTTCATTCTTTCTTTCTTTCATTCTTTCTTTCTTTTTTCTTTCTTTTTTCTTTCTTTTTTCTTTCTTTCTTTCTTTTCTCAGCGAGCTATCTTTGCTGTTTTTTAACCCATTTTTCTTTCATATTTCTCATACTTTCCTCTTTCCTTTTACAGTTATTTCTTTCTTTTTATTCTTTCTTTCTAATTTCATTCTTTTTTCTTCCTTATTTTCCTTCTTTCTTAGCTTCGACAAAAGGTTAAATGTAGTGGTCCGAATGAGTGTATGAAAATTGTTTGTCACTAATTTTGCTATTGAGTAAATAATGTCAGCATAATAAATCAGTATTTGAAATTAACGATGTCACCTAGATTCGAACACGGGTCCCTAACATCGGCGGACCATATGTAACTCTTTCTACTATTCTGATCACTATCTTTCTCTTTCTCTTTCTTTCTCCCTTCTCCTTAATTTTCTTTTATTATTTTTCTCTCTATCCTTTATGCGTGTAAAATCTTCAACCTTTTCTTTTCCTTTTCGCCTAGTGAACCATCCATCCATCTCTGTAACTAACATTCACAACTCTCAAGCTAAAGTTATTTTTGTTTTTCATTAGACCCACCCGAAATCTATCTCGACAACGATATGACCTCACCTTAACCCTAACCCTAACCCTAACCACATTTCATGGCCTAAACTTGAACGCATTTACATTTTTTCACTATCGTATTTCCCTATGCGTAAAAAAAAATGAAAAATAAATAAATAAAAGGGCAAGAATTGAACAAAATACCCTGAAGAATTCAGTGTACGGAATATTGCATTATGATGGAGGGAAATCGTTCTACGACAGGGCCTGATTAAACAAAAAAATAAATAGGAGATATTTTAAGGAACGATTATCAAACTGGTGACGAGTGAGGTGAGCCGAACAAGAATCAATGGCTATATCGACTTAACCGTAGCACCAACAGAGATTACTTATTTAATTGCATGAAAAAAAAAAAACAAAAAAAAACTAGTAAATATTTTTCATAAATTTGAATTCTATATTTAATAAAATAATTTCTCAGAGATTTAAAAATATTTTGCTTCCTTATTAAACATCGTAACAAGCCTCAAAAGCATACAAATTAGAAATATCCATACATGACAAACACAGTAGAAACACACACACACATATGTATATATCTGTGTGTTTCTGAAATGCTAGCGACAAGCTCCGTTTAAATTTTCATTATAATTTTAAATTATAATTTTAAATTATAATTTTAAATTAAATTGAATTTTAAAATATAATTTTAAATTATAATTTTATATTTTTATTATAATTTTTCCATTTCCTAATAAGTTGTCGCATTTTCGGATCAAAATTTTTGAGAAACATTCCAAAGTGCCTGTTTCTGTTCAAGTAGTTTCAACCTTTTCTGGTCATCATCAGGTCAGTATCCGAAAGGAAATCTATTTATTCGCTTCATCCTGATATCGTACAAGCGTTACATTTCTAATTCCTTTGTACATTTATCCTATCAGCAATGTTATGCGTAGAAAAGTTTCACCGTGCTTGACATCGGATGAAGATTTTATTAAACAGTCTAAAATGCATATTAGTTTTTTTGGGCCTTCTGAGGATCCCATCATGGCTTGAAACTTTTAGTTATATTAGTATTTCTTGGATATTTTTTCAATCATTTCACCTCCAAGCAAAGCAATAAAGCCACTGAGACGGAAGGGGTTACTGAGGGTTAAAGGTTATGAGAAGTAACTTTATTAAGAATAGAGAACAATAAAGAAAGACGAATCTGGAATTCAGAAGACAACAATTGGAATTGCATTTAAATTTTGAAGATCAAAGTTGAGTGGAAAACAACAAGCCTATGGGGGCCCTATTCTTGCTCTTAGATTTTTTTTTACAACGAATTTCCTAGTCTGATTATGGAGGATTTTGTGCACTTTCAAGTTAGGGTTCAATTTTATTAGATTTTTTCTTTTTTCCCTTGGGCGGGGTTCTGTTTTTCTTCGTCCACTTCGTTATTTTGGGCGTTTTGAATTCATTATATATACATACACACACACACACACACACACACACACACACACACACACACACACACACACACACACACATATATATATATATATTTATATATATATGTGTGTGTGTGTGTGTGTGTGTGTGTGTGTGTGTGTGTGTGTGTGTGTGTGTGTGTGTGTGTGTGTATTAAAAAATAAGAAAGAACAGTAAGATTTATAATCCGGTGTTCTTAGGAATTATTGTTATTTTGAAAAAAATAGTGCTCGATACAAAATATGATTCCATCATATTTTTAAAAAGATAATAATTATAATATATATATATATATGTATATAAATATTATATATATATATATATATAGATATAGATATATATATTCATTATATAATAATATAATAATATATATACATAAATAAAATAAATATAATATATATATATATATATATATATATACATGATTGACATTATTCGGACTATTGTCCTCATCTTTGTCGCCATATTAATTACAACGTTTCGGCCGTTGTACGCTCCGGCCTTCTTCAGGTCGTTGGAATGTCGAACTTAACCCTTTATTTCGCTCACTAGGGTAGACTGTTCTAGTTCCACGTGCCATGTTTAATGGATCTCAGTTATCAGTTATCTCCTGTTAATTCCCCTCTGAAAGTTCTCCACTGCCTTAGCCGAACTCACACTCTTTGGCTCCTGTCACTGGATCTAACTAACGCCTGCCATGTCTCCATGAGGACATCTGTTTATGAATTTCTGGGTATTATAAACCTAATCTCTTCAACAATTTTTACCAGTGCTCATATTGCAATTTTTGCTCTTATCAATGCATATTTTTACCAGAGCTCTTATTGCAATTTTTGTTGTTATTATCGCTTTTCTCTTGCAATCCTTATTACTGGTTCCCATATTGTATTCATTTCTATGCTTGGTCGGCTCAGAAGATTTTTATGGCCTAGCATATGTGCTGATTCCTTAAGTTTACGAATTTTCGATTGATATACTTTGTTTATGGTCTCAACCTGATCCCACATAGGGCGGTGAACTCCCTTCTCTATATATATGTGGTCAGCCACGCCTGATTTTTCCACTTCCCCTCGTGTTACAGCTTTCTGGTGTTCTTGAAGCCTCACCTTAAGGGGGCAGCCTGTCTTTCTTTTATGTTTCTTTCCGCAGCTGGGTACTACTTATACTAACCGATTCTTTATCTAATGTCTCTGGGTCGCCACTTATGACCTTTGCCCCGTGTTGTAAGCAACGGACGATCCCTTTCTTTACGCTGTATGGATGGTGGGAGTTGAAATTGTGGTACTGTGTGATGAATGTCAGTTTACGGTATATGGATGTCTTGAACCCATACTCTGTTCGAGATATTAGAACATCCAGGAATGGGAGTGTGTTGTTACTCTCTTTCTCCATTGTGAACATCTATCGAAGGTCTTATTGAGTTCACGTGGTCCAGTAGAACCTTTTATTTTACCGGAAGTCGTTTATTTGTTTATTTGTGTCAAATTATTTTGCTTGTTTTTATTTAATTTATTTTTGTTTTTTATCCTTTATATTTATTTTATTTTTATTTTTTATTTTGATCGGTGTTTTTATTAACGTAGTAAAATTTGTTTATATAGCTTATTGTGGGTGGCCTATTATGGCGGCTGTTTTACCGGAAGTCGTTTATTTGTTTACTTATTTGGGTCAAATTATTTTGCTTGTTTTTATTTATTTTTATTTTTTATCTTATATATTTATTTATTTTTGTTTTTGATCGCTGTTTTTATTAACGTAATAAAAATTTGTTTATATAGCTTATTTAATAGTTTTGTTTTTGTTTGGGAAGATAAAGCTATTTGTTCAATTTTGTGGTTGATTGTTGTGGTTTGTTCTGACTATTATTTTGGTGGGAACAGTTTTTAATTTATTTATTTGGATTGATTATCTTTATTTGTTTTTTCTAAACGGCTAGTTTATCGGTATCGGTTGTTAGTTTATTTATATATTTGTATGTATTTAGATCAATTTATTATACTTGTCGTTATTTATTTGTTACACTGTATATTTTCTCTTTTTGGTTTTCGATTTTTAAGTAACGCAGTATATTATTTTTTATTCAATAAAGACCATTATTTAGTGTCAATAGACAATAAAATAATCTTATTAATTCGTATCAAAACCTTGCAAATATCTTTACTGGTACTTAGTAGGAAAGTAAAAAAAAATTATCAGGCATTATAAGACCCTATATAATAGTCGATAACCCATAAAACGTACATAGTTGTGTATTTGATATAAGAATAAAATTAATGACAACCCACTAAAAACTTGAAACAGCTTTCGGTAAATTTGACCTTTACAAATGTTCATAAAATCTCTATTCTGTAAGAGAGAACGTCGTTAGATAAAGAAGATGAAGGGAAAGAGATGATTTATGAAGAGAAGAACGCCGACATATTTTCAAATAAAGAAAGAAAAATAGGAAACTAAAAATAATAGAACAATATTTTGTTGGTCTTCTTTTTCTCGCGTCCTTCTCGCCTCAATCAAATCCTTCATGACCCATTTGTCTATATCTCCGTCCCTTTTTCCTTTTAGCTTTATTCCTTCAACGCTTCGTTGGCTCACAAAAAATATCGCGTGTCTAGTTTTCGCAGTAGATTTAATCTTCAGCCGTAGGGTAACAGACGGCAATTAAAAAAAAAGTGGGAAAAAATCTCACTGAAAATTGAGAAAAGGATAAATTCTTCGATAATAAAATATCATATTCGCACATTTTAAGACATCATTTCTTGCCCAAAAATGCTTTTATGGCGGTAAAACCAAAACAAAACGAAACAAATATAACACTTAGATGTATATTTGTCTGTATTTCTGCGATGAAATATTGTAACTATTTACATTGTGCGGATGGTTGACCTCGTCTTTATTGTCATATTCACGGAGTTTCGGTCATTGTACGGCCTTCTTCAGGTGACTGGAATATCGGACTGAACATTTTAACTGTCTATATTATTTATGATTTATTATTATGATTTATTATTATTATGTCTTTATTATTATGAACATGGCAATAAAGATGAGGACAACAGTCCGAACAATGTAAATAATGAACCCTTTATTTCGTTAAACGGGGTAGACTTCCGGATATCTAATTTTCAGTTTGAGTTATTTCCCTTTAGTAACTCAAATCTCCAAATTTTTGTACAGGTCCGCTTTGGCCAGGTATTGAACTCACAACCTTTTGGTTCAAATCAATGGATTACATCAACCAACGTCTTTATCCACTGGGTCATATCGTGAATAGGACAACTAAGATGAGGGAAACAGTCCAAACAAATTAAATAGTGTAAATAGTTACAATAATTCATCACGAACATATAGACAGATCCTGAAGAAGGCTGGAAAGTACAACGGCAGAAACGTCGTGAATATATCAATAAAGATGAAGACTAAAAATCTGAATGATGTAAATAATGTAAATAGTTACAATACCTCATCTCAGAAATAGAGACTCATCCTGAAGAATGCGGGAGCGTACAACGGCCGAAACGTCGTGAATATGGCAATAAAGATGAGGACAAGAATCCGAAAGATGTAAATAATGTAAATTGTTACAGTATCTTATCTCAGAAATAGAGACTCACCCTGAAGAAGGCTGGAGCGTACAACGGCCGAAACGTCGTAAATATGGCAATAAAGATGAAGATAAGAATCCGAATATTGTAAACAGTAAAAATAGATAAATATATATGTGAAGAAAACAACGGTAGTGTTGAATGTAGTGCGATTTCTTATATAGCGATTTGACAAGCGTGACTTACTTGTGTCAAAAGGCCGAAAGCATAGGGTCCCCAGGATCGAACTCGCGATTCAGTGCTAATTAATCTAGCGGAAAAAGTTCATTAAGCAATACAACAGACCAAAGTGCTCACGCAGGGTCGCAAATACATTTGACCAACATTTATGGCAAATATGACAGACAACACGAAATGAAGAACGAGAAAACCCCACAAAACATTCCATTTCATTACACACTTTTAAACCTTACTTCGTATAACACAGACGCGCGCACACACACACACACACATAAACACACACACACACATATGTATATAGACATATATATTTTTGTTTATACACACATATATATATATATATATAAACACATATATATACACATATATATGTTTGTTTATACACAAACACACACATATATATATAAACTCATATATATATATACACATATATTTGTTTATACACATACACACACACACACATACACACACACACACAAACACATATATATATATATATATATGAAAAAATATAGTTTTAAGATGTGCTATATTTATGGGATAAAGTGCTCAATATCAGAGATAGAGCGTCTGTAAATATAAAAGTGTACATTGAAATCAACACTCAGAGGCGACACAATCGACAGACCTGTCTCCTTTGAGTTTGGACTTCAATGTTCACTTTTATATTTATATTTACATATGCTCTATCTCTGATATTGAGCACTTTATCCCATAAATATAGCACACCGTAAAACTATATTTCTTCCTATATATATATATATATATATTTATATTTATATATATATACGCACAGATGTAACTAACTCCCGTATATTCTACTAAGTTATGAAGTTATAATCGGTATTCAGTGAGATGATTGCATTGAGGTGCCATTCATCAGTGTTGATTCTTATGCCCATTTTCTCACAACACTCACTCTCTACCCCCCACATATATTATTATTATTATTATTATTATTATTATTATTATTATTATTACCACTTGCATCGGCTCTACCCGTGAAAGAGAGAGAGACAGAGAGAGAGTGGGAGAATGAGAGATAGAGATAGTGTGTATTGAGGGGTCTCCACTTTTCACACAAATGGACTCAACCGAGGTGTACATATACTACTTCCAGTGAATACCCGGACAATCTGTAATAGGGGAGGGTCGCACAAGAGTTACCGTTAGCGAGCACGTAGACTCAGTAAGGAGTCATACCGCGATACTCAATACCAAGACTGTATATATATTATTGCTACTAACCCGCATTCCTGGATCTACTAACCCGTTTTACCAGTTTGTATTATTACGTTAATACATTTATTTTCCTTATCTATTCCTGGCGTTTGTTATTCATCGATATCGGATTTCATCCCGGAATCCACAACAGTTTGTGTGTGTGTGTTTGTGTCTGTGTGTGTGTGTGTGTGTGTGTGTGTGTGTGGTTACATGATTCTTTATTGTATGGTGATTGTCAAGTCGACATATCAGTTGAGTATTAGACTACACACACACACACACACACACACACACACACACACACACACACACACATATATATATATATATATATATATATATATATATATAATTATCTCATTTGAAATGTACTCTATTTATGATGGAAGAGTGGCGAATACAGTAGATTATGTTTAGATGTGAACTCTGATGCAATGAGCGCTTCATGTTGTTTGCTACATTCAACATTGTCTCTCTCTCTCTCTCTCTCTCTCTCTCTCTCTCTCTATATATATATATATATATATATATATATATATATATATATATATATATGTATGTGGAAGGTATCCTCTGTATTGTAGTTTAGTATTTCCGACTTTTGCCAGGAGGGGGTATTCAAGTTCCGCTGATCTTAAAATGAAAAATTCAATTCTAATTTGAAGCTTAATCTTGGAAAAGACATTCTCAAAAAATATTTTGCTACCAGACTTATACTAAGTTGTGGTCAGTTTGTCAATCTCTCCTTCTCTCTCTCTCTCTCTCTCTCTCTACACACACACACATATATATATATATATAATTATATATATATATATATATATATATATATATATATATATATATATATATATATAGTTTACGAAAAACTAGGTAATCCGTATGGGTAGACCCAAGGAGGATAACATCCAGCTAACTAACATATAATTAAATTCCTTAGACCGTTTAAACATTCAAACTTATATAAAAAATTATAATATTTATGAACTCTCAAAGGAAAGCAAAAAACAGCGTCCATTCCAAAGAAAACTAATGACACTTTATCACAACTTCTTTCTCTCTCTTTCTCTTTATGCCTTTTTGTCCTATCCCCCTCCCATATCAATATATAACTTCCGTTAACAGATTTAATGTGTCAATGTCTGGATTTCCTCTAAAAATTTAAATTTGAAAGAATAGAAATGTTACATCTAACTCAATCATGTCTCTCTACCCCCTTCACTCCCTCACTCCCTCACTTCGTTAATTTACTTATTACTGCCCGTCATAAATGTGTAAATTTCTTTTCATTTTTCGTTTCAACCTTTGGAAATAAAATCTGATGATCCGCTGTCCTTTAAAAGGGCTGTGGTGAAATAATTTATTATATGGAACCCTAAAGTGGTCTGTTATATATATATATATATATATATATATATATATATATATATATATATATATATATATATATATATGCATTTTTTTGTGAAATATTAAGTCACTGTTAGTTAATATAGCATCGAACGCTTCTTTTCTGTCTTATCTATGTAGCAGACCCCATTAGGAGCTGAAAATATCTGCACTATGACTGTTGACAATTTAAAGAGTAAAAAATGCGTTTTTGACATTTGTTTCATTTCATTATCACGGGACGAAATCAAAACCTTTACTAACTAATAGGTAGTTGACAAAATTCATAAATTCATATTTGGCCATAAATCGAATACAACCGAACGTAATGATACGCGGCATGACCTATATTGTACAATCCCTATTTCTTAGATATCGTGTGCATTCACATGGATGTTCACATTTAAAACCGGCAAAGAAAATACCCGCGCTCGGGACACACTCCTTCAACAACAACATCTTGGAGACAATCTTCTAGAAGGAATGACAAGTGGCTCTGAGCTGATGACACTGGCTGTAGACAAGGTTAGGCCCAGAAATTTCACGTCGTCTGAGATTGTCTTCGTTGTCGTTACCGATGATGTCTAACTTCTTCATGTAGGGAATCAGTATTAACGTCACTGTCTACATCGAATTGCTAGGGACATGGTTTTCAATCCCTAGACCAAGAGCATAGCCGTATATGTTTCAGCAGGCCTAATCACCTTTATGACCTACGTGACTCTAGATCAGTGGTTGCCAAACGGTGCGACATGCCTCATCGGAGCAGCGGAAGAGGGTAGCAGGTGAGGCGGAATAAATGAAAAACAATCAGAGACTTAGAAACAGTTTCAAAAATTAATATCCCGAAAATAAATATGATTTTAAAATTTAAAATCTGATGGATTACTTGTAATTGTATATATTAATCGCAGTTTAAATAGTTATAAATAATTATTAATTGATTTTATCATTGTGATATTTTTGCATTACATCAAGTATTAAGAATATAATAACTAGGGTCTGCAATTTCGAGGAGAGAGTTATCAATCAGCGGTTATCTCCCTTTAACCCTTTCTTTAATTTTTTAAAAACTTTTACATCTACTTTTTATCACATAAAATTTGATGAGAGTGTACAAATTTTCATTCTGAAAATGTGGCCCATAAAAAAAGTATGGGAACCACTGCCCTCAACTGAATGTTCAAAATGTCTCACAGTTATGAATAACACATCCTGTCACCTGTTAACGCACTTGATTTGAATCCCGTATACAACTAATTCTGGGATATCGTTGACAGGGAGACCAACAAGTGGCCCCACATTAATAAAGCAACGTTGTCAGCCGGTCTGCAGATGCAGTCGCTTTCGATGTAGCTTGGAGGACTCTCAAGGCTGAGCTTGTCTTAGTGAATAATCTTCTTTTCTTTCTTTTTTTAAAATGCAATTAATGTACAATAAAAATAAAATACACCGATTTTCTAATAAATAAAACTGATTTTCTTTATTTTTTAATTTTTCTTAATTACATGTTGCAACCTCAGAAGATCTGGTTTATTTCTTTAAAAAAGTGAAATCTTTTAAACAGACCGACTTCATCTAATGAAGAGAAATTACATATAAACATTCAAATGGGTTTTCGATTAAATAATAAGGTCCATTGTGCTTTAGTCTTATTCAAATCACGTTTTGATTTTAATGCAGAGAAAGCTGAACAAGTGTTGTTTTTTTTTTTACTATAATTCGACTCGATTCAGATATTCAAATGTTTAATGACTGCTGTAATTATTAAATCAGAAACAGTTTTTTGTAATTTTGGTCTAGGTTGAGTATAAAGAGCACTTGTTTGAGATACAATTATGAAAAGGCACTTACTGGAACCTACTGACAATTCTACACACTTGCAAATGTTATACGATTTCGAAATGAAACTATGTTCGTTATAAGAACGTAACAATTCGCACGAAAAATAAAATGATTTCTTTCTAATGGTAAACGGTGGAACACGTACATCAGAAAGAAAATCTCGTGTGGAAAAATTCTGGAAATGAGAAACGTCTTC
>OZ038513.1:78389915-78392415 GCA_964036315.1 Acanthosepion esculentum
AGATAAAATTAGAAAAAGAAAAAAGAAAAAAGAGGATCAATAATGAAGAAAATGAAGCTGAAAATTTAATTTTTATCTTTTCAAATGTAAATTAATAAACTTTTCCTTATAACAATCGGATGAACAGAGATTAAAATATTGTTTGTGAAACTTCTATCTATCTATCTATCTATCTATGAGTCTTTTCTCTGTCTATCTATCTATCTATCTATCTATCTATCTATCTATCTATATACATGTATGACTCTAATGCATGCGCGTACATGTGAGCTTGTTTTTGCAGAAGAATATCAGTGTATTTGTATAGATTTTTTTTAGAATTTTTTATGCATCCGTTTCAATTTTCAACACTGATACGAAAAAACATCACCGGATTCAGCCATTCTTATTAATTTTTATCTTATAAATTATAATTTCTACCTTTTTGGAGGCCTTATTCCTGCCCATCTGTTTGTATTCTGTTAAGCATTTTTTTTAAAAAAAGGAAGGAAAAAAGAACGTTGTATTTATTTTCAGCGCGTATCTCTCTTCATCTAAAACGAAGAAAAATAAAAAAAAGTAATGACTTTTTTTTCGGGACCATCTGTTATTTTATGTAGGTAAGTACTGCAGATAATTTTTGCTTTCACTTTTTTCTACTTATATACTATACACTTATCTTCTATGCAAACAAAAATGCACATAAAAACATACACATATATATTGACTTTAGCAACTAAAATCATTTAAGTATATATGTATATGTGGGAAAAATGTATAACAAAAGTTTCGTCATTTACGACTTCAGCGGAATAAATTTGTTACGTTGGTGCGACTACGCATGCGCACGAAAAAAAGGATGCTGGGAAATTTTATTTTTGATTTTTAACTTCTTTTTTTTAATTTTTTTTTAAGCTTATCACCCGAAGCAAAGCTGGAAGCCATTAGCACGCAAGGGGTTACAGAAGGTTTGGAGGAAGAGCAGATAGGAGTGGTAAAGGAGAGGATGTGGAGAAAGATAGTGGATCGATCAAGGCAAGGGGGTTACAGAAGATTTGCAGCGAGAGCAGATAGGAATGAAAGGTGAAAGGATGTGGAGAAGGGAAGTGGATAGATCAAGACAACTGGAGATGTCGATTGACGTTACACTTAAATAGTTGGAGATTGTATTTGTCAGGGAAACAGGAATAAGGAAGGGAGTTCCACAGGCGAGAGGTGCGAGACATGAAGCTATTGGAGTAGAAGAGACGTCTACATCTAACAGTTTCAACGGTGAAGGGGTGGGAACGGGATGCCAGCACCATAGGACGTTTAAATTCATGAGGCCTAGGAACCAGCGAAAGCAGCTCATCGGAGCAATTACCGTGAAAGTATTTGTAAAAAAGACAGAGCGAGGCAACGTCGCGTCTGTGAGAGAGCGACTGCAGACGAGATGACAGGTCAGGGCCAATTACATTGCATATCCGTCTCTGGATCTTATCAAGAACCCTGAGGCAAACGAGCAGGGGCTCCAGACCATATATATGGCAGCAATACTCCATGCAAGTGCGAATGGTCGATTTATAGATTTAGAGGATCGATTCCGGAGCTAGATATAAAAAAAGTTTCTTAATTAAAAAAAAAATCCCAGCATGCCTCATTCGTGCGCATGTGTTGTCGCACCAATATAACAAATTTAGTCTGATGAAGTCCTAAAGAACGAAACGCGTCACACGAAAACTTTTCTACTTTGTCATACATTTTTTCCAAATATTGAATTTGATATATAAAAATATATATGTTATCTCACATATAAAGGCTGTTCCAATAACTTGGGCCGATTTTAAATGTGAATTAAGTTTTTGCCGCTAATGATTTTTTCTTTTTCTTTCAGATTTAACAACTTAACTATTTGTCAATTTCAACCATAGAAAGATTAACAATCAAACAACGTATTAAAGTTATCGAAGCCTATTAAGAAAATGGACGCTCAAAGAGAATTTTACTAAGTTCTCAGGTCGCATCATCTCTCGAAACAGCGAAGTCAATTGACCACCACGATCGTGCGACTTAACGACTGTAGATTTTTTTCCTTTGGGGTCATCTCAAAAGTAAGGTCAATGCCAACATGTCAACAACAATTCAACAGCTGAAGGGTGGGATAATAAGGCATATTGGTGAGGCGTTATCACAAATTTTGACCCTGGAGTGAAGGTGTGCCGCCGAAGCCTTGGCGGACATTTGGACGATATTATTTTTCACATATAATTGCCATGACTTAAATAACAAGATCCCATAGAGACCCGTAACACTAATTTATTTACTGGTGACTTTGATCCGTCTTAATGAAACACCCTTTATATGTATAAATATTTATAGATATACGAAGAATAATGCGTCAATATGTGAACATATAACTAACATATAATAATGTGAATGTTTGTAGCTATATAAAGGTAGGTATATGTAAGGATTGGTTATACGCTATTTATGTTAGTATTTTTCTCATTAAATTTAAATTAAAAGCAAATAGTCCTACTTT
>OZ038513.1:78397415-78522415 GCA_964036315.1 Acanthosepion esculentum
CATATATATATATATATATATATATATATATATGTAGTCATCTACAGACAGAAATGTTCGGTGTAACATAGCTCATTAGTGTGGCTAAACATCCGATTGCTGAAGCCTGCATCGAAACTCGATCGATTTGTCATCAGTCAGAGACTCTTACCCGTAGAGTATCAGCGCAATTTTTAACACATTGTATACGTGATATAT
Source organism: Acanthosepion esculentum (assembly GCA_964036315.1). Lineage (NCBI taxonomy): Eukaryota > Metazoa > Mollusca > Cephalopoda > Sepiida > Sepiidae > Acanthosepion > Acanthosepion esculentum. Next base: position 78,397,614 of record OZ038513.1, read on the forward strand.
AAACGTCATACCAGCCGCCATAGCGCTACACTAATCTCATAAAACTACACTAATCTCATAAAAAGTACTGCGTACAAAAATTACCACCTAATGTTCCTATGATATTCAGACACGGAAGGGGAAGTCTGAGAGCCGAGTTCGAATTCCAGTCGAAATTATTACATTCGGGAAAGTATTACTCTATCCCTTCTCCCCACTATCTATGGGTTAAATAGTAGGACTTCGATGTGTAAAAATCATTGCAAGATCTAAAAAGTGTTCATCCGATATTCACTCGCAAATATGATTAGAATCCAAAGTGTTTTGGCTTTAATTAGCCCACAAAGTGTTGATAAACCGTCAAAACAAATTAACTGATCAATCACCTTCTACATTTACTTACTGCGCGCCATTGAAATTTCCCTAATATTTCGTTACCCTCCGCTAATATATGTTTAGATATGCATGTCTATCTATCTATCTATCTATCTATCTATCTATCTATATATATATATATATATATATATATATATATATATATATATATATATATATCTTTCTATCTCAGTCTCTTCATACCTATCTGTGCTAGTACCTTTGAATGTGTGTTTATGTTAGCATGTAGGTAGCGTGTGTGTATGTGTGTGTGTGTGTGTGCGTGTGCGCGCGGGTGAAATTGTACGCGTCTAGATACATATTCATGTATGTTTCTTTTTTTGTTTCTTTTTTTGTTGAATATCTCAAGATGTTAACGCCTCTACTTAGAACAGTTTCAAGTCGCCGAAAGGCAGAATATTGTTATTCTCTGTCTAAATTGGCTGGCGGTGATCCGAATTGTAAAAGTTAGAAAACTTAAAAGATGGAAAAATAACAGGAAAACAACGGAAAATAAAAGCGGGAAAAAGAGAAACAGATTTTGTTGCTCTCTGACAAGAGAAGCCGATTTGACAGAAAAATTGAACTTCTTCATAAGATTGAAGAATTGACATTTTTATTCTTCATTCATTGTCTTTCTTTTTTTCTTCTTCATTTTTTCGATCTGTGTCTGGTCGTATCTATCTATCTATCTATCTATCTATCTATCTATCTATCTATCTATCTATCTATCTCAGTCTCTTCATATCTATCTATCTATGTCTGTTCGTATCTATCTATCTATCTATCTATCTATCTATCTATCTATCTATCTATCTCAGTCTCTTCATATCTATCTATCTATCTATCTGTCTATCTATCTCAGTCTCTTCTATCTATGTCTGTTCGTATCTATCTATGTCTGTTCGTATCTATCTCTCTATCTGTCTATCCCAATCTCTTCATATCTATCTATCTATGTCTGTTCGTATCTATCTATCTATATATCTATCTATCTTTCTCAGTCTCTTCATATCTATCTATCTATCTATCTATCGTCTTATCATATCTATCTTTTCTATGCCTGTTCGTATCTATCTATCTATCTATCTATCTATCTATCTATCTATCTATCTATCTCCGTCTTATCATATCTATCTTTTCTATGCCTGTTCATATATCTATCTATCTATCTATCTATCTATCTATCTATCTATCTATCTATCTATCTATCTCAGTCTCATCATATCTATGTTTGTTCGTATCTATCTATCTATCTATCTATCTATCTCAGTCTGTTCATATCTATCTATCTATCTATCTATCTATCTATCTATCTATCTAAACTGCGTCTATAGATTATATGCAAAAGAGGTATTGTCAAATATTTTATGTAAAATTTATAGATATGTGTTATCCAATGAAAGGATTTGTACTAATTTATGTATAGCGAGTAAGCATGAAAGCAATTAAGTCCCAATTTTCAATTTCAGATTGATATTTAGTATTTTTTCAGTAATTATAGCAATTTGCAGTTGTCAAGAGATTATTTGCAAGAACTAGAATTTAGGATTATGACTCGTAAAAAAGAACTAACAATGAATGAAAAGAACTATATAATCAAAGAAATTAGCAAAGGAAAGTCTTCGCTTCAAATTTCTAAGGATTTGAAAAGGGATCATCGAACAATCAAGAAAATATGTCAAATGGGAATTCAACCAAGGAAAAAAAAGTCTCAGGCTGAATTCAGGAATTTAACAAAGCGAGATCTATCACATATCCGAAGAGAATTAATAAGAAACCCAAATGCGTCAAGTGCGTTCATATTTGAGGCCGCTGGAGCTCCTATGGTGTCAAGGGAAACAAGGTGTAAAGCATTAAGGAAGTTTGCTGATGTAAAAAATCAAATAAAGAAACCCATTTTAACAAAAAAACATAAGGAAAGAAGATTGCAGTGGGCAAAAAATACATGAAAACTGATTTCAGTAAAGTGCTTTTACAGACGAATCAAGGATCACCCTCGATGGGCCCGATGGATGGGCTCAAGGATGGGTTTGCAAGCAACAGGCCTCAAGAAAATTTTGTAAATGCCAACAAGGCGGCGGTGGGATCATGATATGGGCTGGGATTATTAGTAATGAGCTCGTGGGTCCATTTAAACTGAAAGACGGGGTTAAAATGAATTTCAAAAGTTACTGTGATTTTCTAGAGCAATATTTCTTTGAATGGCTTGATAACCAGTCTTTAACCAAGAGTAGATCTATGACCTTTATGCAAGACAATGCACCAAGTCATGCATCAAAGTTTACTAAATCCTGGTTGAAAGAAAAGGGATTTGTTGAAGATTCTCTTATGGACTGGCCTTCAAATAGCTGTGACTTGAATCCCATTGAGAACCTGTGGAGCATCCTCAAGAGAGATATTTATTCTAATGGAAGGCAATTCAACAGCAAGTGTGACCTCTGGGAGGCAGTTAAAGTTGCTGCAAACAACTTACCAGCCGCTAAAATTGCAAATCTAACATCAGATGTTGACAATAGCCTGCTAAGTGTTATTGAAAAGAAAGGAGCATTTGTGCAATAAATTTTGGGAGGTTCTTATTTTTTGTTAATATATCTTTTATTTTTAAAATAAAATGTTTTTTTTTATGTTTTTCCTTTAAGAAATTGACGAATTTGTTCTAAAATATTTTCATATTATTTTTTTACATTAGTTTTACAAGGTATAATAACGTAAAAGTATCAAAATAAATAGTTGAAAATAAACTACTGACAGTAAAATTAGTCTGTTTTGTTAATTTAGTAAAGTTTTTTACAACCAAAAACAAGAGTTTTCTCTATCACTATATATCTAAGTTAATAATATTGAGTAGAATCTAAACAACATCATAATAGGACTTTTAACATTAAAGACGCAACTCTTTATACCAATTCATAACTTGCATATAATCTCTAAACGCAGTTTATGTATGTTCCTATCTATCTATCTATCTATCTATCTATCTATCTATCTATCTATCTATCTAACAGTCTGTTCAGTATTTATCTCTCTCTCTCTCTCTACCTCTCACTCTCTCTCTATATATATCTACCTATATAACAGTCTGTCCATATCTATCTATCTATCTATCTAAGTTGGTCTTTAAATTTCTCTCTACCTTTCTTCATAAGCCTGTTCTTCTCTCTCTCGCTGCCTCTCACTTTCCCTGTCGCTCACTTCTTCTCTCCTGATCTAAGTATGTGGCTAGGTAACTGTTGTTTAGGTATTGATACAACAAATCACCGCCTTTCAATTTTTTATTGTTTTTGCTTTCAAAGTGTCAAATGGTAATGGTCCGTGTAAAGTCAGGAACACGAACAAAATGTCTGAAAGAAATCAAAAGTGAAGAAGGGATGAAGAAATGAAAGATTTAGAAACAAAATCGAAAACTGAGGGTGAAGAAATAAAAAAGGAAAACGCCTTAAAATAAAAGAAGTCCATCGCAACAATCGGAGCAGAAAAGCAAAAACAACTTGAAGAGAAAAGGAGGAACTGTAAAGAAACCAAGAAATGACTCACAAATGAGATGTCGGCGGACAAAAAAAAAATGCTTTTATTGCATAATAAAAGGAATGGAAATATCAACCAACTTACGGGGGAAAAAACAAATGGATGAAAATGAAGGAAAAAAAATTGTAGTTAAAAAAAGAGAAAGAAAGAAAAAAATGTCCAAGAATAAAACAAGTTGTTTTTGTCCAGTTGAAATAAGAGAAAACTGACATCCTGTAGGTGGAGCAGTTTAGAGACCAGACGGCAGGGCGTGCCTCTGTTCGTTTTAGTTTTTTTTTAAATCCTCAGGGTGCGTCACTACATTTGTCAGATACCTATCTGGGTTGGGTCGATTATGCGTCATCTGTTGAACCTCGAGAAAAGGACAAGAGTTGCTTTACTTTTCATTTTTTTTATACTGAATAATAATAATAATAATAATAATAATAATAATAATAATAATAATAATAATAATAATAATAATAATAATAAAATGAAATGAAAAAATGTGGCAGATATATGAAGTTAAAATCTTTTACTAATCGAAAAAATATAGAAAATAGATTATTATTTTATGCTGGTAATGATTATTTTAATTTCTTGTCATAATATTTAAATCTCCTCCTCCTCCTCTGTATCTCTCTCTATCAGTATATATATATATATATATATATATATATATATATATATATATATATATATATATATATATGTAAGCAAATGTGTGAATGTAGATCCGACGGTATGATGAAAATGTGGAAAAGACAAAGCAAAATCCGAATATGTGAGTTTACTGTTTTTTATTTTGTTTTGTTTTTGTTTTATATATATATATATATATATATATATATATATATATATATATATATATATATATATATATATACAGGGTTTCCTAAAGTTCGTGGGCACTTTAAAAAATTAATAACTTTATTTGTATTTGCGATAGAAATAATCTGTAAAAAATCTTATAAAGTTTAATGTACCTAGTTTTAAGTATAGCTAAAATAACTGATGTGATTTCAGGCATTACTGTAAATCAGTTGGCTAATGTTTTCCGTGTACTGCAAAATCGTATTACCCTTTGTGTTGCTAATGATGGAGGAGATGTGGAAACTTAAATAAAATTTCAATAAAACCTTAAAAAATATAGATTTACTTCTTTCGAATACTTTTTAAAAATTATTTCTATCGCAAATACAAATCAAGTTATCAATTTTTTTAGTATGTAGCCAGTACGTTGATGAGCCGGATGTAGACATAGAAGTCAAAGGTCAGGGTGGAGCGAGAGTTCCCCCAATGAAATCAACAGTCATATGTCTGTGACGAAAGCGAGCCTTCAGGTTGGAAAACATCGTCCGTGTTTTGATCTTGACAGGGAAGGACTCATTGCCCACGATAGGCTATCCATGAAGAAATACCTCTCCTAACCCTAACCCTGGCTCCAACACAGATATGCAGGAGGGAAATACAATCTATTTTTACAAAAAAAAGAAGAAAAGTGGTTATAAATTTTTCTGTTCCTCGTAAAAACAGGTTGTTTTTGCTTTTAAATCTATATAAATCGTTCACTCGCCAGTAATTTACAATCGCCTGATGAGATGTATTGAAATGCATCGATTGCAACTGTGTAGCGATTTTTACATATTTTCGGTGTAATATCCTAATATATATATATATATCTGTATCTGTTCGCAGATTACTCACTGAATGATCGCCTATGGGGCCGGGATTCGTTCTCCGATACCGGCCGGCGGCAGGGATTCGTCCCTGCGCTGGTAGTATCGTGGCTACGTCTGACTAGCTCTGACCAGCTTGGACAAGCTATGACCAGCTAAGACCAGCCAAGACCAGCTATGACTAACTAAAGCCAAAGCACTGCGACCCGGGTGAAAACTCGGGTCCGTTCCCCCTCCCTTCCCACGTTAAACTCCGACCTTGTGTCACAACCTGGCCCTGTGGGAGGTCAAGTAAATCCCGTGTAGTATCTGTTCTCCTCATCTCTAATGGTAATATTAGCCTTTTCCTTATAATGAAACATTCGACATTCAATGACCGAGCAGCCAGTGCTACTCGTTACGTTTTTCTTCACTCCATGGCCATCGGGCTGAGATCAAAGTGTAGTATCTGTTCTCCTCATCTCTAATGGTAATGGTAATATTAGCCGTTTTCTTATAATGAATCCTTTGGCATTCATTGACCGACCAGCCAGTACTGTTCTCTGTAGAAATTTATGAAATCTTTCTCTTAAAACAATTTCATATTTCTCAACTCCAATAAATTTTATCACTCTTTCTCAGTATTTATGGTTGAGAGGTTCCTTCCAAACCATTTATTTAAACTGGTATGGAATATTAACATCTTGATTATGTCATTATTTTCTCTTCGAGTGACACATGCTATCCATTTTAGGTGTTGCTGCTGTTGGTGGTCCTCAAGTGATGTGGTTTCTCTTATTTGGTACGGTTCTTTGTTTTTGATTCTGTAGCACCAGTCCACAATCTTCAAACGGGGATGATCTTTGCCAAGACCCTCAGGCTTTACTCGCTCAAAGACATTTTTCTGATCTTAGGATGATCTATTATGAATGCTTCGATCGGGCGGGGCTATTTAAGAATGTGACACAAGTTTTTAGGTTGACGTTTTGCAGTTTACGGTGTTGGGTAAAACTACGCCTGACACAACCTATTCTATGTTCAATTTCTTTTTCTCCGATACTTAATTTGCTATAGCCGATCCAGACGCCGAGGTATCTGAAGTGTCCAGTTTGCACTAATTTCAGATACTGTATTTTTATTATGCATTCAGCGTAGTTAATTCGTAAAACTTAACTAAAACAAACAAAAAACAAGGGTAACGTCTAGTCATATATAATTAATATGACCAGGTGTTACGCTTAGAAATGAACCGCAATCTATTTGTGAACAAGCCAGGTGAATCAACTGTCGCACTGATAGAAGAAGATTAGCTGCCTGATACTGCAAATGATAGTGACTTAAAAATTATATTTGCAAACTACAATTGCATTCTGGACTTAAAGTCAAGACAGAATATCCTGATATCACCACAAAAGCACTGAAATATCTGCTTCCTTTTTCATCATCATATCTTTATGAAGCGGGTTTTTCTTCAGGGACAATAGCCAAAATAAAACCACGAAGAAGGCTAGACATAAGGAAAACACTCAGCGCCATTGTCTCCCATCAATTCCAGATGGAACTCTCTAGTTTCTGGGAAATAAAATCAGGGCTCCCGCTGATTCTACATTATGGCGGGGATTTGATATTGATGTGATAAATGTTTAATAGGGATTGATTCAGGGGAAACTAAACACGCAAGGGTGTGGTCGGGCTGGTGTTTTCTTCCTTTTAATAAATTGCTCTTTTTATTATTGATCTCTTTATCGAAATGCACCTCAATTACGAATATGTGCCACGACCGGTCCGCAAAAACAGTGTCCGGTATGAAGCCGGTCCGTGATATAAAAAAGGGTAGACCACTATGATATATGTTATTTCTTCACATAGGATCTATTTTTCTATCGAATGAGAAAAATGTAGGGAGTTTTAGATAATTTAACTTTCTACCAGTAGCTACTTTCACGTTTTTTTTATCATCTGAATTTAACAATTCGTATCACGTTTATTTTCAACTGAATATCTTTCTCAGTATTTGATCGACATTTAATCACTTCCATTTCCAAACAGCCCTTTGAAGCACGATTCTTTTCATTTATACTTTTCGGATTGTTTTTGCTTCTCCCACCGAGTCTAAGATATCTATCTATCTGTATATGTATATATATATATATATATATATATATATATATATATATATATATATATATATATATATATATATATATATATATATTAAAAAAACAACTTTTTTCAATCCGTTAATTTATAAATTTACTTCTTTTTCGCCGTTCTTATTCTTTTCTTATTCCGACGTCTCTACAGTTCGTCGCTTTTATTTTTGACACAACAAGCATTTTCTCCGGTACTTACTCTGCCGCAAACTGCATAAATAAAAGTGGGTCTTATTCGCCCCGCCATTTCCCCGAGGCACGCACAAATAACTTGACACGATGTGTAAGCAGCTCGTGTTGAATGACGCGCCCAGCCGTGCGCGCCAAAACGGACTTTCTCACGTAGCCATCTTGTCTTGCCTGCATTCATGATGCACGTTGAAATGTGCACAGCGTGACCTACACCCGCTTTTAACCACAGTAAATGAGCCACCGCAACCTACCCTACTATCTTTAAAGTACGTTCGTGCGTTAAATTATGTAAACAAGGAATAGGTAAACACTGACAGATGCTATCAATGGATCCTTTCCTACTAGCATGTTGACAAGCAGCGAATATTCTGTTTATTCAAGAGTAACAAACGATAATTTCCTGATGTATGGAAGCAGCAATATAGAAAAATCTTTGCGGTGTGGTTTTTATATTTGTTTTACAGTATTATAATATATGAACTTCAGTCCAATATCGTATTATACTGGAAATTCTGCCAGAAGAGTTTACGTTCGTTATGGGTCTTCTCCGGTTAACGTGAAATGGGAAAATTATATTGAATCAATTGCTAGGTCTACTGCCAGGAAAATTGGTTCACTGTGTCCTGCTATACAATTCATCTCGCTAAAAATTATCTTACACATTTGGCATTCGGTTCTGTATTGAATATTGCTGCCACATCTGGTCTGGGGCTCTTGATATATATTTAGAGATTTTTGATAAAATCCAAAGAGGAAATCTGCTATGTTATCGATCTTGACCTGGCATATCGGCTTCAGACACTTTTCCCACCGACCTAACATAGCTTTCCCGTCTCTTTTCTATAAATATGTTCAAGGTGAATGCTCTCAAGAGCTTTGATACTCTGACTTTACGAATTTAAGCACAATACCCGATTGGCAGATAGGTCGCCTCATTTTACCGTTGGTTGACGTAACTGTAAGTTATACGCTAACACTTTTTCCTTTCGTATTTCTCGCTTGTGAAAATTTCTGATAAATTTTTATTTTAAAAAAAATTATCTTCTGTCTTATTTTATTCCTCGTTCCCCTTTTCTCTCACTCTTTCACATTCAATAATTCCCTTGTGTCGTTCTGGATTTATTACCTTGGTTGGGGTGAAATGATTTAAAAAATACTTAACTAACATATATATACACACACACACACACACACACACACACACACACACACACACACACAATCAATATAAAAATACTTAACTAACACATATATATATATAGTAATTGGACGAGCTTAGAATCCTCAACAGAATGCAGAAAGCACTGGACGGCCGTTTCGTCCTATCTGGGACTCAGCAGTGCGCAACCACTACCGAGAATCGAACCCGGATCGCTTCGATACAACGCGAACGTCGTACAAACTGTACCACGGGACTCGGTGACGAAGAAGACATAAACTAGACTCCGCAGGTTTTGAATTCAGAGTTTACGCAGTCTGAGTATTAAGGAGGAGAGAACAATTGACATGAAATCATTTCTAGAACAGATAGAGGAGGGAAGGCACGTCGCGATGGCGAGAAAGTGACTGAAGTCGATATTCCAGGTCAGGACCTACATTACAAACCCTTCTTTGAATCTTGCAGAGAATCTCGACATAAAATAAATGAAATGTCAATCGCTATTTGCTGTCCTGATTTTACTCTTTTTGTTCTCGTTCAGTAATAATGTTGCCGTTCCTAATTCTTTCACACCAAAGAACCCCTTGTGTCTTAGCTTACATGGGATGAACTCGACCCCCCAAAAATGCTATGATTACCAGACGAGGTATGGCTGTAGTATTCAATGTCTAAATGTGTAAGATGGATTCCGGCAAGAAAAATTGTCTTGGACGACACAGTAAACCAACTTTCGTGGCAGCAAACCTAGTAATTGATTCAATAGAATCATTCCTCTTCATGTCAGAAAACGTGAGAACAAGATCATACAAGGATTTTCTCTCTTGGGGGTTGGCATCAGCCATAATGATGGTATGTAAAAAAAGGCTCGTTTGGTTTGGCCTGTTTTACAGCATATCAACCTCAATTAGTTATTTAATGCAGACAGCATTTTGATTACTGGTAATATTTTTCAAAGTTACTAGTTACATCATGTACACAAAATAACCAAACATTTTTTTCTATTCAGCAATGACACTGTTTATATTTGCTTTCTTTTTTATTAATCGATTTCATATTTCATTTCTTTCTCTTGTCTTCATGTATTTCTTTTGCCATCTTCCTTTAATTCAATTTTCTGTTTCGACTCGTTATCACATTCATTCTCTCGGTTTAACCTTCTTGTATTTAAATTGCAACCATTGTTCCAAAAAAAGGGAAGCGCCAAAAAGTTTACCTTTCATTTTGTCATATAGGAAGACAATGAGTAAACTACTAACACCGAGGTTCCATCGTGATACTCGGGACTTATGAATACACGCCTGGTCAAAGTTCTGCTACGGCCAATTTCATTTGCAATAGCGAAAGACCAGGACTTTGAAGTTCAACAATTCTACCCTGTTTGAACTTTGTTAAAGTTTTACCCTTAGCTATTTTAAAATCTGAAATTTAATACTGGAAATAAACTAAGTAGATGTCTATACGCCTGAACCTATGAGCACACTGAGTAGTTCTAATTTTTTTTAGATTAAAAAAAATTTTCTCCAGAATTTTTTTTTTCACACATGGTCTTATCTTTATTACCAAACAAAAAATACTTTTTCAATCTTTTTTTTTTTAAATTAATCAATTAAAATCTTAACATTTTCACTTATTTGTTGATGAACTACATTTTCTAATTCAATGTAAATATATTTCGATTAATTTTCGATCAGTATTTTATATTTTTTTAAACCATTTGTATCTGTTCTTATGATTTTGACCAGGAGTATATATGTTTTTCGCCAGCTGTATAAATAGAGGTGTCAGGCTACTGATTTGAGTGACTATTGAGTGGAGCTATCCAGTCGAATTAGTGTGTATTATTGTGCATTGAGGATTTGGGTTTTAATTCAGGATTTCCCGGATGTTAAGCCTTTGTTCTTGTTAAGTATTTATTTGCGGCATAATTAGATACCGTTTTATTTTACGTCGAAGTCTTGAGTTATGGTTAATTATTAACGGCCACAGTACGTCACAAAACCATTCAATTAATTTAATCCTCATTACAATCTTTCCAAAAAAAAATCTTACAAAAATATTTCCCGCTAAATTTGAATTTATTCCAATAATATTCTCCGCAGAAATATAGGATTATTGAAAAGTAACCTCCTATTTTATGTATGATGGACTCTCCCGTCTGGTAAAAATTAAAGTTAGATGGGAGAGTCCATCATACATAAAATAGGGGGTTACATTTTAATCCATTTGTATTAATTTCTTTCGATTTATGTACATTATTTACATTCAGACTCTTTTCCTCATTTTTTTTTATCACAGCGTTTCGGCCATTAAGCTCTTCGGCATTCATTAGGGGTACGTCGATCCGGGGGACCTAAAGTGAATTCTGAACTGAACCCTTTAGTTAATCTACAGGGGTACATTGTTCTCGTTCAAATGTCCATGTCCCGGGATATCCCGGGTCTAGTCCTTATTGTGCTTGACCCCTGTTCCCACTGCACGAATCAACGCGCTCTAATCCACGGGACTATAACAAAATGGCATAAGACGATGCTTCATAAATTTGGTCATGCAGCAATTGTGAGTTCAATCCCCAGGCTTGGCAGTGTGAGACAAGGCGAGTAATAACTGAGCAAATCTCGACCAAATATCAAAACATTATTATTAAACATTGGGGGACTTTAAATTAAGTTGATTTTCTGTAGTGAACAATTACGTAGTAGCAAATGAGTCAGAGTGGTTTGCATCTGATGCAAAGGAAAATAAGTTCCTTACCTCAATACACGACACGTAGCAACAGGATTTTTTCCTTGAAAATGGTATGAATTTTTCCTCCCCACTTTAGATTATCCCAGAAGTGCATATTCTGCAGCGGTGGCTTTTGTACACATTAGCGTGGTTCGAAGAATAGCAAGTCGAGTGCTGATTGATCACATTACAGGATCCCATTTGACTGAGGACAAAGTGAACAACACTAACTGGTCAGTCGGCCGTGGTTTTGCTATGATAAATGAGGGCGTAACCAGAGAGAAGCAGAGCGATTTTTACATTGGTGACGTTTGCGGAAAAACAAGAACGACATATTGAAAAACAAGTATTTAGTGTTATACGAGCGATGTCAGAGGGACACAAACTCATTTACTCTACATGTTCTTATAGAAAAATTCACCAAATACAAATTTAGATGAAGTGGTGTGTACTATAAATAAAAGGGAGGAAGGTAAAATGTGAAAATTATTCGGGTAAAGAGGAATTATAACTAATGACCTTTGACTTGAAGAGGTCAAGATTAAAGTATTCAGGGAAGCATCCACGCAGGAGTTTGTTCCAGAAAAGAACAATTCTTGGGAAAAAAATTGTCTGAGAGGAATTTTCCTATTTCTGAGGAAATAAGGGTGTTTCGACTCGTGGACATAGCCTGGCGTGTCCGCTTTGTAAATGGTGTTTCAAATCAGTGGAAAAGGATTGGTGAGTCCTAGCTGAAAAGGTTCCAAGGAATGAAACCAAATAATACAGTTCTGATGTACATTGAACTTCGCTTTCCCAATTCTAATGCTCGCAGCAGTAAGTTGTCCGCTGGAATTTGAATCTCTCGTACGCATTGTGATAATGATAGAGAAATGTTTGGATGTGTCTTCTCGTTCTCTTACAGCTGTCGTAACGTTTAGCCTTTCCTGTGTCTCTCTCGCATCTAGGCTTTGGCCTAATTACCAAGCGTACACCCTGGGCTGTTAAGTATATGATTTAACTGTCAACTTGTTAAAAATACTATTAGCATGATTTGATCATTAATTACGCGAAGCAATTATATTATGGTGATTTATGTTCTTTAAAGATAACCCTTGTTACGGAAATGACATGACCAGCTGACCACTTGACCGGGTTCTGATAAGACTACTACTTGAAAATTATTCGTCTATAGGACCACCGAAAAATATGTATATGCAAAAAATGATAAGGCCAATTGTCCGGCTTTAACAGAAATTTTCGGAAAGCACTTTCTCTAATCCAATGGATAGATACAGTTACTATCTGGGGATTAGAGATAATCTTTGAATTTCGTCGAGGAATTAATTTATTACAAGGTTCACTTGACTTCGCAATGGGTGAGCTCAGGGCAGTACGTATTTGTACTAAGTTACTATATTATCGCCTAGTAACATTCAGGTTTGATTCGGTAACAACCCATCTAATTTCTCGAAATAAATTAATTTTCTTAAATAGTTCTTTTTGTATAGCTGATTCCAGTAATCATTAAACACACAACGAAAATTTTTTCTCCATTTCTGCATAATAAGACTAGGGCTTCGCCACTTAAATTCTTCGTCTACTGATGTCAAGGCTCTTTTGCATTCAACTCGCCCAACAGGAATCGGTAACATATAAACTTCAAGCCCACCACTTATATTAAACTTTACCTAATTTACTATTTTATACGTGATGTTAAGTTGAGCCTGATTTGAAGGCATATCGATAACGTACAAAAAGCTAAGTTCAATACTATCCATACTTATTAAATATTACATAATATATGCTTTATGCTTGGTATACAGTTAAGTTTAACTTTGAAGATTCTAGCATTTTAGAACTTCTTTATTTTCCACCATTGTCTTATTTCCCCTTTATTTTTTCTCCGTCAAAATTTATATATTTCTTCTGATTCTAAATAATATAGTTTGGCTTACCATGTGTTATAAATTTATTGTCGTTGTTTTTGTTATAATTACTATCATTTTGTTATTTTTGAAAAGTTCTTTTCTCTCCAAGTAATGATTGATTGTGTCCCTCTAGAGACGAATGGGCAGAGTTCTTAAAAGAAAAATATGTAAGATCGTTGAACTTTGTACCTTGTGGAAATCTCCCATTGAGACATCTAATTAAAGATGTATAAACTTTAGTTTATGATGTTGTAAGCTCTCGAGGGAGAACGCCTTTCAGATTTCGATGTCTGAGAGGAAAAATACCCCTGTTAACGGATTTCTTCTGGAAGTGTATACATTCAGGACCCTACACATAGAAATAAACGTTAAATGCAAATTTAATCAGACGTGTGTGTGGGAAAGAGGGAGTTCTCTCTGTTTACGAGCATGTAGGTTTTTTAAAAGATTTATTTAATGTTTAAAAATAAGTATAGTAATGCCAAAGTTTTGATGTGTTGTTTATCAAGAAATCAGATTTGGCAGATCGTGGCAAAATGTGGTTTTCTGTGATTTTCTTTCGTATGTCTTTTAGGTGAAACAAAGTTTGTAAAGATTAAACCCAATATTTTATAACTTATACAATTAAATAAATCAACGTTATCTTCTTTATATCAATTCCGCTTCATCTATCTATCTATCTCAGTCTGTTAATATCTATCTACCTACCTCTGTCTGTTCATATCTATCTATCTATCTATCTATATATATATATATATATATATATATATATATATATATATATATATATATATATATATATATATCTGTCTGTCTGTCTGTCTGTCTGTCTCAGTCTGTTCATATCTGTCTACCTACCTCTGTCTGTTCATATCTATCTATCTATCTATCTATCTATCTATCTATCTATCTATCTATCTCTGTCTGTTCATATCTATCTACCTATCTATCTATCTCTGTCTGTTCATATCTATCTACCTATCTATCTATCTCACTCTGTTCATATCTATCTACCTATCTATCTATCTCACTCTGTTCATATCTATCTATCTATCTATCTATCTATCTATCTATCTCTCTCTCTCTCTCTCTCTATATATATATATATATATATATATATATATATATATATCAGTCTGTTCATATCTGTCTATCTATCTATCTATCTATCTATCTCAGTCTGTTCATATCTATCTATCTATCTATCTATCTATCTATCTATCTATCTATCCATCTATCTGTCTGTCTGTCTGTCTCAGTCTGTTAAAATCTATCTACCTACATCTGTCTGTTCATATCTATCTATCTATCTATCTATCTATCTATCTAAGTCTGTTCATATCTATCTACCTACCTCTGTCTGTTCATATCTATCTATCTATCTATCTATCTATCTATCTATCTCTCTCTGTTCATATCTATCTATCTATCTATCTATCTATCTATCTATCTATCTATCTATCTATCTATCTATCTATCTATCACAGTCTGTTCATATCTATCTATCTATCTATCTATCTATCTATCTATCTATCTATCTATCTATCCCAGTCTGTTCATATCTATCTATCTATCTATCTATCTATCTATCTATCTATCTATCTATCTATCCCAGTCTGTTCATATCCTTCTATCTATCTATCTATCTATCTATCTATCTATCTATCTATCTATCTATCTATCTATCTATCTGTGTTAATAATAGCAGGTTAGACTGAGTTCTGTGACCTTAGCTGTCACATTTGCATTAGATCTGTTATTGAACGAGACAATATTATCGAGCGATACATGATGAACTGTTGTTCTCTTAAGAATGGATCTTGCATTGACCACACCTATTAGAACTCACGCTCACCCTGGGGTTTCAACTAAAACGTATACACGATGCTTGAAATAATGGTCAGTTCCCTGTACCACTCCAGGAATTACCTGACTCCTCCACCTGTGTACTCTATTTTTACAAGAAAGCCAAAATCAAAAGCCAAAGCAAAGGCGCACTGTTCTTCCATATCTGGGCCTAGAGCTGACAAGTGCTCACTTTCCAGATTTAATAGACATCAAATACATCTACGCGGACTTTTGTGATTTGTTAATTGTTTTTCACTATACAACACCTTTCCCAGAGACGAAAAGTAGCAAGCCTCTGATGTTCTGATAAGCTTGATTTATTGATTCTCTCAGTTCAAACCTTCATTGCCAAAACCTGCCATGAAATATCAACTAGGAAGAAGCTCCCGAGTGAATGCTCTCCTAATCCTAGCCTATTTGATTCCAGTGTTAACCGTTATGTTTCTGCTCTTAATCTGCACTTAGACTCTACCTTGATTGGTTCTTGGGCCTTGTACAGTGCGAACAATTAGTTTAAAAAATACATAGAAATTTATAGAAAGATATGAGCATTGCTTGTTTAGTGACTGTGAAGTGTTTATCGAAAGAACGCTGTATTTATATACTATTGATTAGATATACATAGATTTATATGTGGCCAAATATTAGTCGAAAGATGCAGGTTTCAGCTTGTCAGTAACTCTACCCCCTCTGATACTGAATGAAAAATATATGAATATTTCTTTTCTGCAATTTTCAATTAATTTATCCTAAGCGAGGCGATAATGCCACTACGACGCAATGAGCTACTGGAAGGGAAAGAGTATTAAAAGACTTTAGAAGATACCGGAAATCCAAGACTTACCAGGAAACAAGGGATAAACGTCTACTCCTGTTTAAAAGACCGGGGTGGATTTTGTTGGAATATTTCTTTTATTATAATAATAATAATAATAATTATTATTATTATTATTATTTTCTTTGATATCTGGCGTTTACACATTTCTTTCCGGGTCCCGCCCAGGGACCTAAGGTTAGATATGGCACCATGACACATTCCACTGCAAAGAAAAAAATAATTACATAGATAAAGCCCTTCATAAAATGTGGGCTGTATTTGTCAGAATAATTTTTGTATCTCTTTGAGGCATGGACTTCCAGGGATCCCTCCAATTAGTCTACTGGAATCTTTTCCAACCAGTCCAAGGGCTCCAACTACAACATGGATTGTTGATGTTCCCATGTGCCACATTTTTGAGATTTCTATTTCAAGGTCCTTGAATTTTGACAGCTTTTCGAATATCTTCGAAGATACATTGCAGTCTGCAGGGACTGCCATATCAATAAGGAGACATTTTTTTTGTTTGTGGTCTTTAATAACAATATCTGGGTGGTTGGCTTTGATTGTTCTGCCAGTGTGTATTGTGTACTCCCATAGAATTGTAACAGGTCCTATCTCCGTAACCAGGTCTGGGTGGTGTTCGTGCCAATTTCTTTCAGTTTCCTTCCCGTAGAAGTTGCAAATTTTCCAGTGCAGATATTAGCCCACTCTGTCATGCCGGGTTTTATATTCAGTGGGTGCCAATATCGTGCAACCTGATACAAGATAATCAATGGTTTCTGGATATTTATCACAGAATTTATTATTATTATTATTATTATTATTATTATTATTATTATAATTTGTTCCTTTGAATTCTGTTGTATACACATTTCCTTCTGAGTCCCAACCAGAGACCTAAGGTTAGAAATGACATTATAACATTTTCCGCCGATCATTGGAAAAAAAACAACTGCAAAAAAAAACCTGAAAAAAAAGGACAAATTAAGCTCACATACATTTTATAAAACTGTTCGCAATGCGTGCGCAGTACTTGTGAGTACAATCTTTTGTATTCCTTTAAGACATGAGCTACCAGGAATCGCTTCAAGCATACATCTATATCTGTAACCGGATTTAGGTGATGTTCATACTAGTTTCTTGCAGTTTCCTTCCTGTAAAAGTTGCATATTTTCCGATGCAGATATTGGCCCATTCTATCACGCCAAGTTTAATATTCAGTGGCTAAAACACTGACCATCCTGATACAAGATGATTAATTGTTTCCGGATATTTATCAATTTTTTGTTATCACAATTTTTCAGTTTGTGTGCTTTGTCATTTCTTGGTGGCAAGCATTGGTCATGTGCAGCAAGAAATAAAACTTCGGATTCAGCTTTTAACCCCGGATGAGTACGGGGTTTGTCTGCATCAGCTTGTTGGGTACGGGCAGAGTATTGACCACGAGGAAGCTTATTTTGTCATCTTTTCTGCATTTTGTACATTGCATTTGCTTTTGTTTTCTTTTTTAGGTTCTTTGCCACTGCAGTAGATGTATCATGGCTTATTTGTACGTCTTCACCTACTTAAAATTCCTTTTTCTATTTTTGCATTCTTTTATTACTAAATAATAATAATAAAAATAAAAATAATAATTAATCACAGCATGGGAATGTGGAACACCAAACTATATCTTAGTCACACCAGGGGCACTGCCATATCCAACCGACTAAATATCCGACGTGGAATCTTTCAAGGAGACTTTCTGTCACCCCTTCTGTTTTGTTTGTCCTTACCCCCCCTTACGCATTAACTGTACAACAGTAGCCATGGTTACAAAATAAATAAGAATATATTCAATCACCTACTCTACATGGATGATCTCAAACTCTTTGCCAAAGACGACAATGAGTTGAAGGGTCTACTCAATATTGTCAAATACTTCAGTGACGACATATGTATGAACTTTGGATTAGATAAATGCGCTAAAGTAACATTCAAGAAAGGTAGAAGTTTAGAAACACCCTTAATAGATTTAGATTTTGTCACGAAGATTAGAAAATTGGAGCATGATGAAGCTTATAAGTACCTAGGAATTAGCGAACGAGATGGAATACAACACCCCCAAATGAAGGAGAAAGTAAGAAAGGAGTACTACAGGCGTGTACGCCTGGTACTAATTACCGAGCTAAACTCAAAAAACAGAATATAAGCCATAAACACCTTGGCTGTTCCTGTGGTGCAATACAGCTTTAATGTTCTTAATTGGACCATAGCTGAAATTTAGCGAATAGACGCCAAAACAAGAAAGCTCCTCACTTGCTACCGCATGCATCATCCCAAAGCTGATATTGATCGCCTGTATGTGCCCAGATCCAAAGGAGGCAGAGGACTAGTTCAACTAGAACTATCCTGCAAAACTACAACAATTGGCCTCCAAAGATACTTGGAAAATACAGAAGACTGGATGATGGTATGTGTCAAAGACCATGAAGTAGTAAGTGTCTTTACTCTGTAGTAAAGGAAGTCGACAAATTCAAAATGGAGTTTCAAATGGGCGCAGAAATGCAAATACATTACTGTACACCGGCTGAAGCTGCAAAATACTCAAAAAAGAATGCAAAGACAAATACGACCGACCAGATACAGAAACAATGGCAAGATAAACCGCTTCATGGCCACTACTCTGCCCGTACCAAACAAGCTGACGTAGGCAAAATCCGTACCCATCAGTAGCTACGTAGTACAGGGTTGAAACTGAAACAGAAGGTTTTATCCTTGCTGCACAGGGCCAATGCTTGTTAACTAGGAATTATAAGCACATATACTAAAATACTGTGTTAGACCAAAATGCAGATTCTGTGATAAATATCCAGAAACCATTGATTATCTTGTATCAGGTTGCACGATATTGGCACCCACTGAATATAAAACCCGGCATGACAGAGTGGGCCAATATCTGCACTGGAAAATTTGCAACTCCTAGAACAATCAAAGCCAACCACCCAGACATTGTTATTAAAGACCACAAATAAAATCAGTGCTTCCTTATTGATATGGCAGTCCCTGCAGACTGCAATGTATCTTTGAAGATATTCGAAAAGCTGTCAAAATACAAGGACCTTGAAATAGAAATCTCAAACATGTGGCACATGGAAACATCAACAATCCCTGTTGTAGTTGGAGCCCTTGGACTGGTTGGAAAAGATTCCAGTAGACTAATTGAAGGGATCCCTGGATGTCCATGCCTCAAAGAGATACAAAAAATTGTTCTGATAAGTACAGCCCACACTTTACGAAGGGCTTTATCTATGTAATAATATTTTTTTTCTTTTGCGGTGGAAAGTGTCATGATACCATTTCTAACCTTAGGTCCCTGGGCGGGACCCGGAAAGAAATGTGTAAACGCCAGATATCAAAGAAAATAAAAAAATAATAATAATAAACAACATTATTATTTGCTATCTGTATCCCTTTTTCATTGCAGCAAATTAAAAAAGAAAATATTCATCTTTTTTATATAATTATTCATGTCTCCTGCTGAGTCTTCTGTCTTTCCCCCTCGAAGCGAATTGATTGATCGGAAACTTTGGGGATTTACTTTTGGGTGGGATTTTCTATTGAAATCTTCTTAGATGAAATCAAACACGCCCTAAAGAAAACGGGATAAACTGGAAGACATGTGTCGGTTTTGTGTTTGGATGAAATGCTAACAAAATGCTGGCAAAAAAAACCCGGATCAAGTAAAATTTTGGAGACGACGGAACAATTTATAAGTGCAACGGCGGAACAGAATTGGGGACAAAATTTCATTCGATCTTTCATAAATCTTTTAGTAGGTATTTGATCATTTTATCGCTTTTTGTTGTTGTGAGGAAATGCATTAATCCTCCCTTCTTTCTCCCTCCCTCTCTCTCTCTTTCTCTCTCTCTCTCTCTCTTTCTCTCTCTCTCTCTCTCTCTATATATATATATATATGTATATGTATTGCTTGGAATAGTCTATATTCATGGGGGAAGTGTACATAATATCAAGTAGATGGCATTTGTAGATATAAACTGTGTGGACGTAGAAGTCAACACTGGAGGGGATTGTAATTTTCACGCTTCAATCATGAAAGTACATATGTATACATATATATATATATATATTTGTGTCTGTGTGTGTGTGTAATTTACCAAAATACAACGAGTAGATATATACGGTTAATGCTGCAGTAGTGTATTTAGTATATTAAAATCATCGTCGTCATCATCATATTAATTACAATATAGTAGTGAGTGGCATGTGGGATAATGGGTTACAGGGGGGAGAATAATTCATCACCCACAAGGCCGCATAAATATATTTTTTTAAGTCTGTTGAAGCTAGACACATTGCATTTGAAGGTGAGAGTGAGTTTTGGCTCCAGTCGGCCTTTTAGACAAGGAACCTCATTAAGGGTTTGACTACTTATCAGGATTGGTGCCGGTTTGGGGTCTGCTCAGTGGTGATGAAATGTTAATTAGATTTTAGAAGGTTTTCTTTTTGCATTAAGGTTCGCTCTGTACAAGGCCCGGGGGAGCACACGGGGTAGGGGTTTAATTTAAGAGGCAATTTGTTCGGATAGGAACGGAAGATAATATTTAATCCTAGACATGACCAGTTTAAGATTGTAGTGATTTGGGAAAACATCGTCTTGGGAATCGGTTCCACAGAGCAGTGTTTCACGGGGAAAAAAGATGTCCAACTGGAACTTATTTCTCGCCGAAGGAATACGGATGGAATGTGGGTGATTTACTGCAATGTGTGTGTGTGTGTGTAAGTGTTATGGTCCAATATCCTCGCACCACGGTTATGGTCCAAGGTAGAACCAAGGAAGAACAACACGAACACAAGAGTAGTAAAGAACAAAGATATATTACAACAGAAATATAATACAAGAAGTTGATGGTGTTAGTATGACTGTCAGTCTGGTTTAGAGTGAACTAATATGTCTTGACTCGTTAGGTCTCGACTCGCTCCGATATTTAACAGTCCCCGCACGAGGAAAGTATGTGACACAAGGCCGAGTATAACGTTGGTTTCTCCGAGCCCGTAAGCTCGGCCAAAAATACTCCCTTAAGAACCCGTATGAACGGGTTCAGGTCTTGTCTACAACCACGGATGAAACTTTGCCCTTCGGCAAAGCCTCGTCCGGGTTCCTCTCTGCTAAAGCAGAGAGTTCAACAGGAGTCGCGCACAGTCAGAGACTGCGGCTCGACTCGTTCCGATATTTAACAACCCTCCCACGTGGGTCGAATGTGGCACAAGGCCGGTTTAATGTGGGCTCTCCGAGCCCGTAGGCTCGGCCAAAAATATGCCCATTAGAACCCGTATAAACGGGTTCAGGGACTGTCTACCTCCCCAGACGACACTTTGCCCTGCGGCAAAGCCTCGTCCGGGTTCCTCTCTGCCAAAGCAGAAAGTTCGACACGAGTCGCGCACAGTCAGAGACTACGTCTCGACTCGTTCCTCTTCTCTCTCAGAGAGGCGCAATATTTATAGAGTCAGGAAGAGTCTATTATCGTTATAGGTAAGTTCCCATAACAGTAAGTTACCAAAATACAAACAAAAATAGTAGATATATGTGGTTAATGCTAACGAATGTAACTCATCTGAAAGTCTGCGATACTAATCACGATATAGCAGCGGGTGACTAGAAACATCTCGCATGTAGGATAAGTAGTTACAGGGTGGAGAATAATTCATCACCCACAGGGCCGTGTAAATATTTTAAAACTCTGTTGAGGCTAGACTGAGCACCGAATATACGCGTTCCAGTTCCTCTTGTGAGTCGGTTCGACAGAGCAATGTTTCGCGGGAAAAAATGTTGTCCGAGTGGATCTTATTTCTCACCGATGGAATGCGGATGGAATCTGCGTGACTTGCTATAATGTGTGTGGCATGTCGGGTTCAAGCCGTGAAGTTTAAAACTGACGGAACCAAGGATTGTAATTCGTCCGAGCAATTTCAGTGGAAGTAACGATTGTGTAGCGAAAGGCTTGCCACATTCCTCCAGTGAGAAAGAATTTGGAGGGTGGAAATTAGACGCTTTTAGACTCTGTTGCGGCGGGAGAGTGTGGTCTGGGTCGCTTCCGACTAAATATGACAACAATACCTCATTAATGGCCTGATCTGACCCTTGTAAATGTAGAGAAAATAATGAACAATCAGGTGCTTACTGGAGCGGTCTAGGGAGCTGATCAATTTACCTGCATCTTGAGCAATGGGTCGTATGGCCGAGTTTGGCTTATATTGATGGATACAAGCTTGAATTTCCCTATTAAGTTGTGAGAGTTAGCTCAGGAGGGAAATCAGCTGCCAGGCCCTGGTCATCAAGATATTTGGAAGTGTATCCATACACTATGGTATCATCAGCATATATATTTACAAAAAATCTGAAAAAGTTATTGGGCAGATCAATATTATAAAGATTAATTATTTGATAAATCATCAGTCTGTTGTTCCCAAAATCCATTGAACCTTATGAAATAGAAGATAATACCCAGTGTGTTGATAGCATTAGAAATATCCATTTGCGGTCGAGTTTAAATTCGCTTGCACTTATATCAAATTCTTTCGTTTTTTTATGGTTTTTAAAAGCTTTGTGAGTTATTCAAAGCCGAATGCATAATTTTGATTGTTAAAATAATTAAATTTTGCGACAGAATAACTGATTTTCCTGATACATGTCGTACCATTTAACCCATAGCTGGAGGAGGGTATGAATTTATAATTGAAGTATTTTAGCGTAAGTGAATGTAACGGGCCTGGCTGGAATTCTCCTCTCTGATTTCCCATTACGACTCGCTGTCCATGACACCACCCGCTTATAGACTCTGAAACTGATAGAAGCAAAGAAAAAAAACAAATTCGAATATATACATCTATACGCCGTCACATGATTAAAAATCTTCGCCATGCGCGTGATAACATCATCGCGTCTTTTGAAATTAAAAGGATTTTAATGTTTATTTAGTTTGCAAAAAAAAATGTAGCAACATGGTTCCGCTACAAGACAATTGGCAAATGTTTTTATAACATTTTGACTAAAAAATTTTGACTAAAAAAATTTTGACCCTGAAGATGAACAATGATGTTCGAAAGTACTAGGTTATCGTACGGACAATATTTATTTCGATATCATTTTCAAATAAAAAGTCTTATTAGAAAATATGAGAAAATTCAAAAGAAAATATGCAGGACGATGTTGTCTTTAATATTCAACACAACATGTTTAAAAGAAAAGTTGCTGCCAAATTACACACACACACAGGCGCGCACACACACACACACACACATATATATATATATATATACATATATATATATATATATATATATATATATATATATATCATATCTGTCGATTTGAATTGTATTCGCGCATTGAATATTTTTATTTTCACATCATTATAAAACTATATCCAGTGATAAATGTAGTTTATTTCGGAGCTACACACATTTCGAAAGCGATTGGCGCAGATTTTCTAAGAATGGGTCATCTTCCATAACGCGTCTTACGGCCAAGGAAAATGTAATGACCATCGAAAAAGGTTTCGAAATTAGGACGAATATTCGTCCCTTCATAAAGATCAACTCAGAACTTTTAAGGGAGACGGAAAGATCTTCAAGCAATTCGACCCACAAATTCATGAAGAAATTTTGTCACTGAATATGATTCCGAAGTCTGCCGTCTCATCTTTTGTTTATACTTGAAGTTAGGTAATAAACATCAAAATATAATAAAAAGAAAAGTTTCGCATTTTTCCAGTTTATTTCGCTATAGTATTGTAACTACTTTTTTACTTTGTTAATCTCATCTTCCAAAGAGGAAAATAAATTGACTAAAATTACAAAAAGAACTGAAATTGAATCGTCTTTATCAGGTGCAATGAAATGCGACGCTAAACGACAGATTATCAAACACCGTTATTTGTCTTTGATTCATTGAGAATGTCTTGACGTCTATGAGTTTAGTTGGCCTAAGGATAGCGAATGAATTCCAAAAAAGGGGAAGAAAAAAAAACAAATAAACAAAAAAACAACATATATAGGTTGTCTGCCGATCAGAATATTAGAGTAACATTTCACCTAGCACGCATATTTGCTTTGGGCAAAAAAAAAATAAAAGAAAGAAAGAAAGAAAGAACGGAGTAAGAGAAGAAATAAAGAAAGAAAATAAAGAAAAATAAGAAATGAAAGAAAGAAAGAAAGAAAGAAAGAAAGAAAGAAAGAAAGAAAGAAAGAAAGAAAGAAAGAATCAATAAAGTCACGACGGGAGGAAGAATATAAGAAAATAGAAAGAAATAAAAAAGAAAAAGAAAGAATGAAAGAAAGAATAAAAAAGAAGGAAAGAAAAAGAAAAAGCGGGAAAGAAAGAATGAAGGAAAAAAGGAAGTAGGAACAAATAAACAAGAAATAAATGAAACAAAAAAGAAAAATATAGAAAGTAAGAATAGAAGAAAGAAATAGAGAAGGAAAGTAAAAAAAAGAGAGAAAAAGAGAGATAGTTAAAGCAGAAATAAAAAAACAAACTGTAGGTCCCATTCGAACAATTACCATGAAAAAAAAATGGAACAGAGGCAACCTTACGGCGTCGGGAAAGTGATTGGAGCTGAGCCGTCAGATCAGGACCAATAATATTGCAGATTCTTCATATCAGCAGAGAACGTGATCCCGAGAAGGTGCAACGAGTCACTTTCCCGGAGGATAGCATCAGCCATGCTGATGGAATACAGAGAAGGGTCATTCAGATGATTAATGGAGAGAAGTTTAGTTTTGGAGACATTAAAATTAAGCCATCTTTTGGTCCAGTTAACTACGGACTTGGGGTCGTTTTGGACATCGGCTGCTATTTGGACCTTGTCAGACTGATAAGCCTTATTATCGAGACAGGAGTATATTGTTGTGCCTTCAGCGTAGATACCAAGTTGAAAGCTGATGTCATTAATGAAAATTAAAAATCGATTAGGACGAAAGGTGGAGCCCTTGGGGAGACCTGCGTTAGTACGAAATGATCTAGACGAGTGGCCGTTCAGGATGTTCTCATTCCATGATTTGAAAGGAAAGACTTGATCAGTTCGAAAATGTGTCCGAAGACACCGCAACTTTTCAGATTGTGAAGAAAACCCGAATGCCAGATCCTCTCAAGGCTTTCGAGATGTGTCCAATGGTATAACACGGATTTCACTGTTTTTATCTAGAGCATGATAAACACTTTCCGCAAATATCTTCAGTACATCAGCAGTTGACCTGAAAAAACGAAAGACATAGTTTCTCTGAGAAAATGCACTGCGACGAGAGATGATCAACTAATTCAGTGTTGATTGGGGTCTGGGATTTTCACAGAAAGAAAGGGAAAGCTAATAGGGATTCCTGTTTAATACAGAATTGGAATGAAATATTAATAGCTCCCACAGAGTAGTCCGAATTACCAAGAGGGTAGTATCACTAAGCTGGGCAAGAGTGGAGAGAGGAGGTAAGAAATAGATCCCAAAGAAAAGCGTGTTGCTCGGTTTTACTAGGGAAACGAGTAGGGAAGACCATGATTTGAGTGAGGGATTGGGCAATGAAAATTTTAATGTCTGAACACCGGCAACATCAGTCCCTTTTGAAAGCTTAATCCACGTGTTGTGGTAAGCATTGATGTCACCAAAAAATAAAGATGTTTGCAGATGGATGGAAAGAAAATGGCTTTTCTATACTGTCAGCAAGTATGTCTAATATACTGCAGTCCTGGGAAGAGGAGTTGCGATAATGAAAAAGAGATAGTTAACAGAATTGGCTAACGAAAGACGGACGCACATAAAGGAATAACCTGGGAACTCGAGAGACAATACCCTGGCAAAGTGTTATGGGGAAACACACCGAGTCTATAGATAATAGACTCTCCCGCCTAATATAAGTAGGAGTCAGTGAGGGTCGACTGGGAGTCGAATACGAATTGTAGTGAGCTACCACAACTAGATTACTCTGCGTAATACTTATTATAACAAGTTCCTAACGTTTTTGTACGTTGAACCTATTTAGGAGCGAATTTAGTCCAAATGCAGTTTCCATTGCGGAATGTAACTCTACAACACAAAGGGAAGATAGCCTGGAACCAACAATTCATTGGTTGCAATGGAAGAATTTAAATTAGTTTCACAGAGGGCAAAGATATCTGGCGGCCGTTCCAAGAGGAAAGATTCAGAAGTAGGAATGGATACCACGAATGTTGAAGTGGGGAGGTGATTTTTTTTTTTTTTTTTTTTACTGGTTTAGATGTATTTCTTTTTATTGTGTTTTCCATGAAATTCGTTTTGCAGAGAGAGAGAGAAAAGACCGCCGTAATTGTCACTATCTCTCGTCAATGGTAATACAAACTAGCCAGGGCATGGCTGAGAACAGCAAAATGTGGCTTCAGGGTTGCCTACCGGAATTGCATTCAGGGACATCTACTATAAATACTCTGATATTATGCGACTTTTGGTCAGAGCAGTCTCTATAAGCGCTAACAAAGAGTTCGGGCTGTGATATAGGACATAAATGAATGGAATCGTCCATTTATTTAAGATGAGCGGCGGTGAAGAGAGTTAGCATTAAATTCTTAGCCGCGCGCTAAGCTCTTAGTACTTGTCGAACTCTCTCCCTTCAGGCAGAGAGGGACCTAGACGAGGCTATGCTGAAGGGCAGAGTCTCGTCCGCGGAGGTAGACAAACTCGACACCGTTATTACAGCGTCTACGAGGAATTTCTGCCCGGGCCTATGGGCTCGGAAAAACTCACGTTAAACCAGCCTTGCACTACATCTCGCTCTGTGGGGTGCTCGGAAACATACCGAGTTAGCATTAGATCAATTGCCAAACGTAGCTTCGTGTAATAAACCTTCATTACTTACCTACGAATTTGTCTTCGCTATTTATTTTTCTCTGTTATCTCGAAAACACGAGATAAAACAGACTCCTAATGACAAGTCCAAGGCAGCAGCAAGCATATTGCCAAACCGGTTTCCTCACAATGGAAAGTCGCAGACACTAGTTCGTCCGATCATCAAAAAGTTAAGACAATTAAATCAGTGTCACCCTATAAGTAGAAAAAAAAGAGAACCGGTAAAACATATCCTGAACAGGAAACAAGTGATGGGCATCTAATCCTGTTCAATAGATATGAAATGAGTTCGGGCCGGACGATAAGTGAACCTATCGATTTCTATTAACCAAAAAGAAAAAAAAATCCTCTATAAATAATAAATTATATATTTTTATTATAAATAATGGATTATGTATTTATAACAACACATTATATATTTATTATTAAGAAAAAAAGTGATTTTTTTTTTATTGTTGTTGTTACTGCTCGTGTTAATGAGATCAGATGTTAAATCTTCACTCGACATTTTGGTGAAATTAATTATCATTTAATTGCCAAAAAAATATTAAGGGAAAAGTTAACATTCGGTTAATAAAGTTTAGAAATTATACGAAGAATAACGTATCACTGGTGTGAAATTAAAACAAAATCTATCTATCTATCTATCTATCTATCTATCTATCTATCTATCCGAGTCTGTTCATATCTATCTATCTATCTATCTATCTATCTATCTATCTTTTCCTTTTGTTCGTCGACCTACATATCGATCTACATGGTACGATGGATATATTATCGTCTAAATTACACAAAAATGAAAATAACACTGACATCATATTTTAACGTATATTTACCAAAATTACACAAAATCTCTCTCTCTCTCTCTCTCTATCTATCTATCTATCTATCTATCTATCTATCTCAGTCTGTTCATATCTATCTATCTATCTATCTGTCTATCTATCTATCTATCTATCTATCTATCTATCTATCTATCTCAGTCTGTTCATATCTATCTATCTATCTATCTATCTATCTATCTCAGTCTGTTCATATCTATCTATCTATCTATCTATCTATCTATCTATCTATCTATCTATCTATCTCAGTCTGTTCATATCTATCTATCTATCTATCTATCTATCTATTTTACCTTTTGTTTATCTACCTATATATCAATCTACAGGGTATGATGGATATACTGTCGTCTAAATTACGCAAAAATGAAAATAAAACTGACATCACATTTTAACATATATTTACCAAAATTGCACAAATATATATATATATATATATATATATATATATATATATATATATATATATTTGTTTTTTTTTTGTTTGTTTATATAACTATATATCTATCTACGACCTGCGATGGATAAATTATCGTCTAAATTAGGCAAAATATGAAGATAACTCTGACATCTTATTTTAACAGATATATTTTAAAAGATATTGAAATACTAAATTAGTAAATTTATTCAAATAAAACTGGCATTGGCTTCAATCACGGCCTCCAGACGACTTCGGAATCTCCTGCATCTCTTCTGGACGGTTTCCTTGATTAAGTTGGTGAATGCTGCCATAATCCTTGCCTTCAGTTCATCTTTGTGTTAAAAGGAATTTTGTTGGTCTCTTGCTCAACTGCACCTCACACATAATAATCAAAGGGTTTACAGTCTGTGGAGTTATGTGATCTGACGTAAGAGGTGATGTGATCGCAGACATTGTGTGAGAGCCATGACTGGGTTCTCCTGCTTGTGTGGCATGGTGCAGAGTCCTGTTGCAAGGCATAGGATCTTCCAGCAGCCTCCCTCCTGACCCAAGTTAGCACTAACTTCTCCAGGCACTTGATGTAGGCCTCCTTGTTAAGTCTGAGGCCTTGTGGGAACAGGAATGGAAGCAGAGCGTTGCCATCACGAGTAAATACTACACACATCTTCGTAATCTCTATTAGACTCATTCAACTCTTTCTGTATCCTCTCCACTGTCTACAGACCGACACCAAAAACACCCTGAAATATTCGTATTGAAGATTTCGACGCGAATGACAAATGGTATGGCAGGCCGTTTCCAAATTTCTGGCGCAGTGATTTCTGTCATGGTGTTATTTATCTCACAGACGGTGCCCAACTGACCCTAATACATTGCTTTCGACTAAATCAAAAATAAGGAACGGGCATGTGGGAATTTAAAAAATAAAAAATAGCGACAAATTACACATGCACACTGTATATGCACGGATGCTTTGGAAAATACACAAAAGAATTATACGAAAAAATATAGATAAATAAATAAAGGAGAAATTTGGCGAAGTTTAAACGTAATAGACATTATAGGTTTCTATTTCTTGAATACATAGGAGCTATTTATTAAAATACAAAATTAAACAACAAATATTTAGTAAAAAAAAAAACCAATAAATACAAGAAACCACAAAAAGCAACGGAAAAGTTGCAGCTGAGAAAGTGATCCTGCACCCAACTAATGCAGTCGTTCTCCGCAAGTGTAAAAAACAACAAAAGTCTCTCCTTCTCATGTTCTGAGTCGTTTAGCCATAGGGCTAATGAGGTCGATCAAAGATGTTTGTGCAAAATGGGAATTCAAATTAGAGAAAAAGGAAACATAGAGTGACTAGAAAGAACGAAGAAATAGGGGGTCGTGAGGAAGGAGAAGAACAGTACGGTTATCAAGAGAGTACAAGAGAGAGAACTGTAAAGAAATGAGTGGGGAGAGATGAAGAGTCTAGTTAAAAAGAAAGAGGATGGAAGAGAAATCTAACAAAGACGCTTCTGCCCGACGGAAGTAAATCCAATATATATATATATATATATATATATATATATATATATATATATGTATAAACACTGTGAATACAGCAGATAATTATGAAAATAATATATACAAAGGAATAACTGAAGAGCCCTAGAAACAAGGAAAACGTTTACCTGTATTAAATACGCAAACTCTACAACACTTTCTAAATATATATGGGAAATTAAAAACAAAAATCAAATTGCACCAAAAATATCATGGAATATAAGGAAAACAGCATCAGCCTACAACAATAAATCCAAGAACTGTAAACTGTCCGCAAGAGAAAATAATTATAATCACCTTCCCAGACAAATACAAATTACCAAATAAAAGATGAGAACTAATCTCAAAATGCAGACACGAAAACGAATTTTACTACATTACTTAAATGTGCAATATACATTGCAAATAATGTAGTATAATATGTAGACGAAGCCAATATTTTAAACTAAACAGATAACAACAAAAAAGCAAATAAAATAAATTAACAATTTAAGTAAATAGATAATAAACAAATTAAGTATTAATGCGCCCATAAACACAACAAAGATATTTTACTAATAATAAACATGTCATTAAGAACTCCAATAAATTTTGTATGGTTAAACACTTCAAACGGCATTTTTTTTTTAAAGAAAAACAATATTGATTTTGTTTGTCTAGGTCAAGTGCCGATTCTTTAGATAAAAAAGGTACGGCTCAAGCTGGGGCTTTAGATATCCTGAAGGTGTTTGCTAGGGTTTGGAATGCTAGCCTTCTTCACAAAGCTAAGGACTATGGCGTCTCTGGCCAAATATTTCATTAATCCACTCGTTCTTGGCATAACAGATCATGTTGAACGGCCAAAGCTTCTAGAGTATTTCACATTCATGCAGTGTTCCCCAGGGTTCTATCAGTTCTCAAAGAGATCCCCACCACACATGCAATATTCTTGCAATTTCCCTAATGAAATATGCTCCAGAACTACCTCCGGCTCTCTACAAACTCTACACTTTTCTTTTTATGTGCCGTGTCCTTTCAGGACGTAGGCGATCATGGCTCTCCACCTCCCTCTATCCCTTGCAGCTCTCAAGAAGTTCTTTCCCTGTGCTTCATCCCCAGATCACGTTCTGCCACCCACTTGCTTATGTCCACCAGATATGTCACGCGTTGTTTTTTGCCTTGTCTCTCTTTCCCTGTATTCGACCCGTGGGTATCAGATTCTCCAGGCCGTCCTTCATCATTATGTATCCCAGAAACTTCAGCTGCCTCTTCCTGATGTTAAGTATGAGCCTCGTCCTTGTTTGAAGCCTCTATAATATCCCATCGTTGCTCACACGCTCGATCCATGATATCGTTAGCATCCTTCTGTAGAACCACATCTCTGTCACCTCGAGTTTTTTCATCATCTTTGAGGAAATCGTCTAACATTCGCTGCCGTAAAGAAGGACAGATGTCACATAACAGTTCAGTATTCTTTTCTTTGTTACCAAAGATATCCTACTGTCTCGCAGTACTCTGCCCAACTTTTGGAATGTACCCTTGGCCATCCCAATACGCCCATGGATCTCAGTGACGCACTTACCGTCTTCTGTCAAGACGGTTCTCAGGTATTTAAACTTCCGCGTCTGCTTGATTCTAATGTTCCCGACCTTCAAATCGCATTTTGGGCTCATCCTCTTACTGACGACCATGCACTCCGTCTTCTTGTAGTTTATGCTTAGTCCTTTCTTCTTACTGTCCGTCGCTACCTTCTGTAGATTTCGAAATTTCATTTCCTTGTTTACTATCAGTACTGTGACATCTGCGTATCATATGTTGTTAAGATTGTGGCCGCCAATGCTAAATCCCGGTAGGGTTTTCAATTCTCTCAGGATTGTCTCGCTGTATAGGTTGAACAGGTCCGGTGAGAAGACGCACACTTGCCTCACGCCCCTTTCTATTTTTGCATATTCGCTGAACTTGTTCCCTATGCGCATGCATGCTGTTTGCTGCCAGTATATGTACTTGATTATTCTGATATCTTTCCATAATATATCAAGGTTACTGAGCAGTTCCATCAGATCCTTCAGGGTACTTTGTCGAAGTCCTTTGCGTAGTCTATGAAACGCAGGTACGCATCCTTCTGCATCTCTATCGCTCTTGTTTCAGTGTCATTAACGAACCCGCACTGTTCTTGTCCTATCTCTGAGATGATTCTGCTGCGCACTCTGTTCATTAGAATGCGAAAAGATTAGTTTTGTCACGTGACACATTCGGCTTATTGTTCGGTGGAATTCGCATTCGTTTGCGTCAGTTTTCTTAGGCATAGATACAAAAGAAAGATCTGCTGAGGTCTTCCGGTACATCTCCACTGTTGTATATTCCATTTGTTATTTCGGTGATCTTGTCTCAGCCAAAGTCATCTTAGGCTGTCAGCATTTCCGTTACAATTCCGTCTGGTCCACCTGACTTGATTCTGTTCAATTTGGCCATTTCGGCTTTTACTTCGGTTTTCAGAATTCCAGGTCCGACGATAGTTCTGTGTATTACTGGTTGTTCCCTTACGTCGTGGAAGAGTTCCCCACTGTACTCATTCCAGCTTTGAAGAATTTGTTTTTCCTTTTCTCATATGAGCGTTCAATCCTTTGATTTTAGGCAGCCCGTTGACGAGCATGTCTTTTGTCCAGTTGCCTTATTTGTTTGTGCATGTCTTTTGTTGGTAGTTCTCAATCTTTCTATTTCTGCACATTTTTCGTTCAGACATTCTTCTTTAGCTTGCCTGCATTTGGTCCTTATTTCATTGTGTAATTTTTTATATTCCGTTCCATATCTTGGCCGAGTTGTCTGTCTTCTTTCCAGCATGTCGAGAATTTCATCAATCATGCATTCCTTTCTCTTTCTTTATCCTGTCTCCTTTGAGATGATATCGTTTGATAATGTCCTTAAAGTTTCTCTTAGTGCGTCCTATTTCGAGATTCCATTGTGTCCCTCGTATTTTCTTTTCCAATTGTCTATGTAGTTTTTTAGGTTAGGATCGCTCAGGAGTTTGTTATATTGTAGTTTGGGTAACGCATTAGGTTTCTTCAATTTGCGCAATTTCACTCTTAGTTTTCATACAAGAGGGCGATGATCACTTCCGCAGTCGGTGCTTGGGTAGGTTTTGCAGTGAATAATTCCATTTCTGAAACTTTTGTGGGTGGTTATATAAACAATTTGGTTTTTAGTTTCTCCTCCTGAGCCCCTCCATGTCCCTAGTTGTCCCGGGTGTTCTTGGAACCATGTGTTGGCTATTACCTGCTAATTGGCTCTGCGCCATTGTATCCATTTTTCTCCTCGTTCGTTGCAGGTTCCTAATCCAAATCTTCCTGCTATATCCCCTGCCTTTCCCTGTCTACTTTGGCGTTTAGGTCTCCCATGCTAATGACGACTACCTGTGATTTGCATAGAGCCCTGGCACTGTCCAGCATCGAGTAGAACGATTCGATGTCCTCTTCCCTATTTTGTGCCGTCGGTGTGTACACTACTATAATAGCCACGTTGAAGGGCTTTTCAGCTTCACTATTAGAATTCTTTCGGAAATCTGGTGCTATCCTAGAACGCTTTTCCCAATTTAGCTATCTAGTATTAGTCCGACTCCTTTGTCATTCTTCTCACCGCCTGCATAAATTATCCAGTGTTTTTCAATGACAAAGTCACCGTTGTTTGGTCATCTGGTTTCACATACACCATAGAATGTTGATGTTAAGCCTGTTCATCTCTTGTTACTGCTTTTTCCCCCGAGCTTATTATTATTAATAATGTCGTTTTTTGACGTTCAACTTCATGTGAGAAAACGACATTATTTTTGCACCAACCTAATAGAAATCCTCTCGTAGTTCTATGGCACCGGTGAATCTTCGAACTGGTACTCGCTTTCAGAAAAATAATATGGTCTTCGCTTTTTCTAGTCAATCGCCGATGTGTTAACGGCCATTAGTGAATTTGTGTAAATTAGATAAGAACGGCAGGGTTCGATCCTGGTCTGACATCTCGACTTCAACCACGGTTCTCACCATACGTCACGTAGCTATCCTTTGCATTTTCTATAAATATTTTTATAGCAATTGTTCTATCGAGCTCTCCCTCGTATCTTGCCTGCATGAATTTAAATATATTACTAGATTGGCTGATAGGTCTCATAGTTTTATACTGGAAATAGCTAGATGTAACCGTAAGTTCTATTCTAATACTTTCTTTCCTTGCACATCTCACCTCTGGAATACTCGTTTCTTGTTTTCCTGCTATCTACAATCTTAATAAAATTAAATACAACATTTATCGCCATCTTCAGTCTTCTTGAAACCCATTCTTTTATTGTTCCACAAAAGCCTTCTCATTTTATTGCACTCCCAGTAAACTTTTGTGTCTTAGCAAAATATAGTTTTAAGTTATGCTATATTTATGCGTAAAAATACTCTATATCAGAAATAGAGTGTCTGGAGGTATAAGAATACAAGCGTTGACGCTGAGGTTAACACCAAGGGACAGTATGTTTCATGCTTAAACGCAGCCTTCAGACACATGGCCTGAAGATTGCTTTCATCATGAAACAGACTCCCAATCTACCTATCTATGTATATAGAGAGAGGGAGATAGAGACAGAGAGAGACGAAATATTGCTGGATTTTAAAAATATAATTCTATCTATCTATCTATCTATCTATCCCAGTCTGTTCATTATCTATCTATCTCTATCTATCTATCTATCTCACTATATATATATATTGAGAGAGATACATGTAATGTTTACTGAAATACGAAATCTCACTCTCTCTCTCTCTACATATATATATATATAGACATATATATATATATATATATATATATATATATATATATATATATATATATATATATAGTGAGAGAGACGGAGAGAGATCCGTGTAATGTTTATTGCAATACGAAATCTCTCTCTCTCTATCTTTACACACACACACACACACACACACACATATATATATATATATATATATATATATATATATATATATAGAGAGAGAGAGAGAGAGAGAGAGAGCGAGAGAGAGTCAGGGAGATGGATGTAATATTTATTGCAATACGAAATATTTTAGGATTTTAAAAATATAATTCTATCTATCTATGTGTGTGTGTGTGTGTGTGTGTGTGTGTGTGTGTGTGTGTGTGTGTGTGTGTGTGTCTATGTAAGCTCAGTGTAATAGTTATATAATTTAATTTAAAAATATTCCGGGAAAATCAATAATAGAAATTGTAATTTCTCTTATTCTCTAAGGATGCGCGGTGGCGTAAAGAACAGTGCTTCAGAATACGAAATCGGAGAGTCAGTTTCAAATTCTTGCCCATTTGATTGCATTCATTTACGCACAAATACCCCTGAGTAAGTTATGAGTACATCCGTCTTGAAGAGTAGGATTTTTATCTGGAAAATCTTTGTTATTTTTTTAAAATTATCAGTGCAATAGTCACTCAAAACAAAACAGAATGATTCTAATAATTGAAAATATCTATTTCTCTTTGATGGCTATTATGATTACTTGTATTATTTACATTATTCAGACAGTTGTCCGCGATATTTTCAACGTGTCGACCTTTGTACGCCCCGATAATAATAATAATAATAATAATAATAATAATAATAATAATAATAATAATAATAATAATAATAGTAATAATAATAATAATAATAAGGATAACAGTTGGAATAATGTAAATAATGCAAGTAATCGAAAATATATTTTGGCTTTAAATAGCCCAGAAAAGATTGATGAGCCGTAAGAAAAGAATCCAATCAACTCTGACGCTATAAAACTTGAAAAGAAAGATTAGCGATTGGAAATGCATTTGATTTCACACAAAGCACTAAAAAAAAGCTTAACTATTGCAAATTTAAGCAGACATTATATTAGTCCCGGAAACTGATCAAAATATTTTCATTGACCCATATCGACACGATTAAACCGACAGTTCCGCAACCTGTCACCGTGGGGAATTATATAAGCAACAACTACGAGTATTGTATACCGATCCCAGCCTGTCTGTGCTTGTGGTGACAGGTCACTTTTTTATTATTGACCATTAAGTAGACATACGAGTAACGAACCTTAACTCGACCTTGTGTCAAATGCTGCCACCGATATGTGGTAGGTAAGATTCATTCTCCTCAATCATGTCTCACTATCCCAGCGGGATATTGATCGCCGTGAGTGAACAGTGTGTCAAGCAGACCCTGTGTCTTCCCTGGCCGTGGTCGGAGGAAGATAAATACTAAATGCGCCATATCACGTGCCGACACTAACGTGGTTGTAGTCAAGATGAGTGAGCAATATTTATTATTGACCCTTATATATACGTACGTACATCCCCACGTTAAACCAAACCCGTCTTCCTTCACTATTTACATTATTCGGACTATTGTTCTCATCTTTTTCGCCATATTTATTACAACGTTTCGGCCGTTGTACGTTACGGCCTTCTTCAGGTGGTTGGAATGTCAAACTGAACCCTTTATTTCGCTCAGTGGGGTAGAGTTTTCTAGATAGATGTTTAATGGATATCAATGGTCAGTTAATACCCATATCCAAGTTCTCCACTGCCTTAACCGGGTATTGAAATCACACTCTTTGGGTCCTGTCACTGGATCTAACTAACGCCTGTGTCAGCAACCATTTTTACCAGTGCTCATATAGCAATTTTTGCTGTTATCATTTAATGTTTTTACCAAAGCTCATATTGCAATTTTTCTCTGGCACTCCTTATTACTGGTTCCCATATTGTATTCATTTCATGGCTTGGTCGGCACAGGAGATTTTTGTGGCCTAGCATATGAGTTGATTTCTTAAGTTTACGAATTTTCCAATGGTGTTCTTTGTCTATGATTTCAACCTGACCCACAGAGGGAGGTGATCTCCCTTTTCTCTCCATATGTGGTCAGCCACGCCTGATTTTTCCACTTCCCCTCGTGTTACAGCTTTCTTCACCTGAAAAAGGCCGGAGCGTACAACGGCCGAAACGTTGTAATAAATAAGGCGACAATGATGAGGACAATAGTCCGAATAATGTAAATAGTGTACATAATACCTCATCTCGGAAATATAGAGAGATACTGAAAGGCCGAAACGTTGTAATAAATATGGCGACAAAGATGAGGACATTAGTCCGAATATTGTAAATAGTGTACATAATACCTCATCTCAGAAATATCGACAGATATCGTCTCCCTTCCTGTTACCGCAGGTAAGGAGGGAAATACAAGCTAAATAATATGGCTTACAGACTCAAAGGGGTGGCTTTGAATTGCCTCTTTTTCTTTCTTTACCGTTCAGATCTATGCGTATGGAAACCCAGGTTAAGAGGACCTTGGGTTACTTCCTGTGTTTTATGGGGAGAGGCAGATAAACATCATCTTCCTACTATTGTAATATTATTTACTCAAAATCATCATCTCTATTATTTTTATTCTGCGTCCTGTCTATCTACTCTTTCTATATATTTCAATAACCTTAAATGTATGCACGGGTGTGCGCGTGGTGTAATGGATATTGGCTCGGTATGAGACATCGGAGAGCCGAGTTCGAATTTTACGACTTCTTTGCATTTATTTTTTTCACAAATTCTATTGGGAAATATATAAAACCATTACTTTTATCTCTAGCTACGGGTTAAATAGTATGGTATACACTTCGGCTTTTGTTAGCAACCAATCTAAGAGAAGGACAACTCTGAAATAAATAAAAAATGTGACTAAAGCTACCACCAGTCATTGTAAGCATTTTGTCACTGGGTTATGTTAGGTCATGTTTGGTATCCGTTAAATTACTAGAAAAAAGTATCTAGCTATCAATTGCTCGAAAGGCAGATTGCTCGAAACCTGTGGTTAAAAAAAAAATAAAACAGCATTGTTTCTAATATTCACTAGCAATGATACTATCTTACTGGATACTATCATTGACAGTGATAACACGTGCTAAGCATTTCCTTTTTTTTGCACATTTCCCATTTCCAGTAAATCTTATTGTTCACCGTTTTGTCCTTAATATATATATATATATATATATATATATATATATATATATATCCATCCAAACACAACTTCTACTTTCCTTTTTCGTTTTCAACAAAAGTTATGTCCATCACTAGGGTTCGAGATCTCCAAAATTACTGAAATAGAAATAGAAATCAAATATAGAAAAAAAATCAGGAAAATAGTCAGTAGTATTGTAGGTTAATTCAATACCAACAATAGATAATCCAGTGATAAGTATTACTAATTCAGGGAATACTCTAAGACAAGTGTAATGACAATAGATATAGTTGCTATGGGAAGAAAGGGAGAACCACATGTACAGAGAGTAGCCTTGCCACCTTGTTGAGTCAGCTAAGAGAGAAAGTCCTAGAAGACTGACTGCTAAAGTAAGTATTGTGGCTTCGAACAGTGAATTATATTCATGTTTTACAAATTTCTATGTCAACGGGGACATTTCTCACATGCAAGAAAGGGATCCTTCTCTAAATCGAGTAGAGAGCGATTATGTATGTTCGCTTTCTGTCTAGGAAACCCGGGTTCGAATTTCATCAGGGTCGCTTTGTCAGGAAGATGACTTCATGTTATCGGTCTGGAGGAGGCGAAAAACAATACCACGGTTTGACCCAAGCCTTGTGTGTGAAATTGGATATACGGAACACTTGGGGAGCAGTCGGTGGTTGTGCTAGCCCGAAGTCACAAGTCATCGGACCGAGGGTTGAGCGCGTTGGCCTTTTTCATCCTGTTGATCACGCTAGAAAACGTGCACTCTCCCAGAATCTATAACTACAGTTCGCTCAGCATATCTGCATTATAAACCACAGGTGCACAGTGTGGGTTTTCAATAATTATAAATATGACTGAGCAGGCATCTGCAACAAGGATTAGCTAGTAGACGGGGATCGTCGAAAACGAGTGGCAACCCCTTATGTATGTATATATATATATATATATATATATATATATATATATATATATATATATATATATATATATATAAATGTCTTGTGAGATTCCACCAAAATGCCTGAAACGCATCGTTTAAATCATGTTTAAAGTTGGTCTTTGATTTTAGAAAAGTTGCCCTCCAAAGATTTGAATACAACAATATTGAAACAATAATAATCCCCAACCAGATGCGATGAGCAGGTTATGTTTTGAGAATGGGCGATAAGAGGATTTCCAAACAACATTTTAATGGGAAACTGAAGACAGGAAATCGGCCGCTGAAGAAGCCGAGGAAGCGCGCTTAAAAGATGATTTGAAGGATGATCTGAATGCAATTCACTTGATTCTACAGAATTGGGAAGATGTGTCTTTAAATCGTGCAGCCATTTTATAATGGAAGGATGCAACGCCTTTGAAGAGGAATGCTTCGGGCATGCTCAGATCAAGCCCGATCTCTGAAGAGGTGCTCACTCTGATTGCTCAACTAATAGGCAGCCAGGGAAATGTGATGTGTGTGTGTGTGTGTGTGTGTGTGTGTGTGTGTGACAGAGAGAGAGACAGAGAGAGAGAGAGAGAGAGAGAGCATGCTGTTGGCGAGGGCTGGTTATTTAAATCATCATATCAATCTGCCGAAGGCCAACTACGCTAACCTACGTCATCGTCCTGTCAACAATATCTGTGTTGGTTGCAACAAGGTTTGCAGACAATGTTTGATGATTGTACACAGAGGATTGGAGGCCATTCAGATCCAATCAACTCAATCGAGGATACAGAGTTTATCTGTCAAATATGCAGTATACTTGCAAAATCAAATCCCAACATTCATCTTGGCGGCCATGGTCTCCGAAACGAAACGGGAGCTATTAAAAGTGATGCGATGTGTGAGGAGGCGGTTCCCCTGTGAGTAAGAAGCGACAATCACCATGTATGTGTCTATGAACATTCAGTCTGTTGGATATAGGGTTACAGCCTCAATACGCTGGATCTTACTGCTGTGGTCTGTGTAGCAACTAAGAATTTACGGGCTGGACTTGTTTGACCCGCTGGTCTTGGGTTCGGAGTTTTGCTGACCAAGATTAAAGAGACGGGAAATAATGGATTCCAAATTTTACGAAAGGTATTTTTTTCGAAAACGAACACAACGTTCCTTGCTGGAATTTGAACCCAACATGCGATACCATTTTCGGGTCGATAACCGCTACTCTACGCATCCAATAATATTCAATTTCTACGCACAAATACAACGGGACCTGATATACACGTGATAGATTCAACTGAAAATAGCCTTATTTTTTTTCTTTTCTATCGAAAGTAAAACAGTAGATATTTAAACCAAATGTGAACAGACCAGACATGGTATGGAGTTTTTGATCCCAACAGGATATGTCGAATAGATTCTGACAACTTGGCAGCTTTATATCGTTGATGAAGCAGCCTTGTCAACGTATGTTAAAACCTGAAGTACAAAGAGAGAGAGAAAAAAAAAGGTATAATTATGCTCCAGACTTATAGGAAAGACCTGGTGATTATTGCCAAACTAACTCAGAACGTGTCAGTAAAATGGTATTTGAAATACTATAATGAATGGAATGAGGATGAGTCGACGACTTAGTGAAGGTCTGGACTCGCGGAACCCTAGAATGGATTTTACCCGAAGATCTATCGCAAAAAAAAATAGAAATAGTTCGTCTTACGGAAAGGGTTTTTGGATGGAAAATAATTCATCATCCACAAAGCCGCACAGACACCTTTGAACTCGATCGAGGCTGGAAAGTTAGAGTTTGGCAGCATCAGCCCAGATTTGACAGAAATACTACATTGTTGGTCTGATCTGACTGTTGTAAATATAGACCATTACAGAAAGCGATATTTTCTGGAGCGGGTTTTCAAGTAACGGACTATTTTTTCTAGAATTTTTAGCGAGTGATCGTATATACGAGTTCCACTTTACATTCATGAACAATATCAATCAGTACTGCTCTACTCGAATGGCTCTTCGGCCTTTTAAAAGAGGCGGTTCAAAAGTCGAATAAATCAGGTGATAATAACACTGAGGACCCATCTCGGTACTGTAGACCGAAAACATTTAACAAACCTCCCAGGCATGTGTTCTAAAATTCTAATTTATGAATAGATACTTAAATACAAGCATGGTTTTAAGCGAACCACAATCAATCCCGTCATCATTGCTGTCGTTATCACCATCAACCTTCCTTCCATCCCCGCCCATTTACCCGTCATACCCGGAGCTTTCCCGCCGGGATGACATGCCTCTGACGACGTGACTCGTGTCTTCATCAAGAAAATAGCTTCATGAATTTTATACGTGCGTCGATAAAATTCAATGCATATTTCACGAATAGTTTTAGGATAATATTTTTTTTTAATTAAAAATTACTAAAAGTCACAAAAAGACGAGACATGTGTGTCGAACGGGAAATAAACAAACCAAAAAGACAGAAACAAATTTGTCGCAAAACTTGAACGAAAAAATATGCAGCTTTCTTTTGTTTTAAAATTATTTAATTATAATTTGAATATTAATTACAAACGCGTTTAAATTCAAACATTTTCTTTCTTTTTTTTTTCTTTTGATAATTTGGAAATGACATCCCAAAAGAGATTTTAAGCGAAACGTTCTTGTCTATTTGTCGATATATCTATCCCTTTCTTCATCTGTTTTTCACTGTAAGAATCCTGTCAATAGATTTACTTTTCAAGAGGTGGTTTTGAATTTTTCTTCTGTTAGGATTTCCTAGCAGACATCCTAACGGAATGTAGTCATGTGAAAGTTAAACGGATTCTTCGCTGATGCTGTTTATGGATGAGTTCTTGTATTCTTTGAATATTTTCTAACGTTTTAGTGATGACTACTCTCTTATTACTCATCAACTTGAACCTACACTCAGCAGTCCTTGAAAGACTCATTCTACTCAAGAACATGCCGCTCCTGTTGTTTATCTAGAGCTCCTTGATAAAATCCAAAGAAGAATCAGCAATATTATCGGCACTAATCTGGCTTCAGTCTCTTTACCACCATTGTATGGTTGCCTCTCGGTGTATTTCCTATAAATAATTTCATGGTAAGTGTTCAGGTGATCTCTTAGCTATGGGTTTGGGGTTTAGTTTTTAAACTGTTGCTACATTCCCCTATCCCCACATACAATAATTGTACATCTGGGTAGTAGTTAGGACTTTCATGGAGATTCTGTGGTATTAAGTAAGAATGCGTTGTTTTGGTGCTAGGAATATTGTAGTATGTTTGGGTCAGTGATTGTGGCTAGCTAAGTTTAAATATAAGACAGAAGAAGACCAACCTCGTACCCCATTTCCAATTTTGACCTTGTGCCACAGTTTGTATTTTTTATACAACTAAATATCGCTATGACGTTTAGACACATTGAATTTAAGTGCAGTACTAGACTGGCATGGTTTCGCCAATTTACAATTTACAATGGGCTATAGATGCAACCGGAAGTTCTATGCTAACAGTTTCTTTTCTTGCACCTCTCGCTTGTCGAACTCTTTTCTGACTGCATGCTTTCCAGCCAACTTTAATCTGCAAAAATTTAAATGAAGTATGAATTGCTATCTACTTTATCGGACCGGAGGGTCAATCCCAGCGTGCCAAACATTTGCAAAGTGCCTGACAACCATACCACGTGTTGACCAAAGCATTGTTAGTGAAATTGGGTAGACGGAAACCTTAGGACCCGTCGATAGCTGTCCTAGCACGAAGTTACAAGTCATTGTGGCCGAGGCCTTGAGCGTGCTGGCCTTGTTCAAATTGTCCATCACGCTAGATAACACGCTATTTCCCAGAAACTGCAGCTAAGGTCTGTCAGCATAGTTGCCGTATAAACCACAGGTGGGCTCTGTGGGTGTTGAGCAAACACAAATTCGCTTGAGATAGGGATTGACTGGCCGACGGAGTAGACGGGTATCCTCGAATACGAGTGGCCAGCTATACATACATCCACTGATCCCCTGATTATTCTTCCTCTGCTCTCGCTCCCTTGCAATTGAACCTGTTTCTAACCAATCTATACACAGTATCCCCCCTGTGTTTCAGTGGCTTGAGCTGCCTTACTTGCGGTGAACGCGATTTAAAAAGAAAACTAAGGGTATACGCCAAAAGTTTAAGAAGATAAACTACATCCAACAGCAACACCTCTGATCAGGAGATTTTGATGAACGTGAAACCATCTCTTAATTACTGGTGTTCCCAGGCCCATCCTGACCCGGAGTGGTAGCACCTGTTAGGGTCCCAGCTATAGGCAAATGATAACCCCAAACTGCTGTCAAAAGGCAATGAAAGTGTACAAATAGGTTTTAATACCTGCAATACATTTTTATAAAAAATTATTACCAGCAATGAATTTTTGAAGAAAAAAAATATTAACAGCAACACATTATCAACAGCAATACATTTTTGAAAAAACAAAACAAAACAGAATATTACCAGCAATAAAAAATTTGTGGGAATTAAATAACTCAGGGTGATATGCCGTAAATCAAACCAAACCAAATGAACCGTTAGGATGCCAATGTTACAAAACCTCACGTAATAATTGAGCAGTGATACACTCGACATAAATTCATCACACGGGCGATTGTTCTAGACATATCAAAGATCATTGACATGCTGTGGCATAGGAGACTGCTACATAAACTCTTTTAATTATCAAGTTCTTCCTAACAGGTAGGTGCATGGAGGTCGTTGTTAATGGACAGGTTTCTGAATCCCGTAAGAGGAGTACAGGCGTTCCGCGTGGCTCCCTTATCAGTCCTGCCCTTTTCGGTATTATATTAATGATCTGCCTTAGACCATAGTCAGTAAATATCTATACGGGTGATACAACAGTGTACGGATTGGGTACATCTAGAAAAACCTAGATGCCCAGAGTCTGACAGATGATTGACCAAAGTCTAATAGCTCAATGGTAGGAAAACTTGTAACATTAAATACCTCCAAAACCAAACCAGCAAATGTCCCATCATAACTA
This sequence comes from Acanthosepion esculentum, assembly GCA_964036315.1. NCBI lineage: Eukaryota > Metazoa > Mollusca > Cephalopoda > Sepiida > Sepiidae > Acanthosepion > Acanthosepion esculentum. The sequence goes on from OZ038513.1 coordinate 78,441,565, forward strand.
AATAGATAAGAAACTAGGACCCAAAACACCCGATATATTGTCGAAGATAAAATAGAAAAGGAAATGTTAATCACTGATCCTTCGTGTGTTCTGCTGGTAAAATTATAAAACAAGAAGGGGGCCCAATGCAACCAACTATGACCCACTGAAGTTTTAACGTGCAATGTTTTGAAATTGGAAAAAAAAAATCATAATCTTCCTAGTAGTCACTGGTGCCCCTGGTACGGTAACTGACACACTATAGACATGGATAGAGAATATTGACATGGATTGTCCAGTGGAACTCTTACAGAAAGGAAGTCTCTTGAAAACGGCAAGCATTATCCGAAAAGTTCTGAACATTTCGAAGTAGAGTAGAATTTCACAACACCAAAGACATTTAGAGAAAACGATCATTTGTATAAAAAGAAGTAAACAGATATGGAACTATACAATGAAAAAATAAAATTAATTCTGCTCATTGCTTGGAGAGAGAAAATTATTATTATTATTATTATTATTATTATTATTATTATTATTTATTAATATTATTAATTATTATCATTATTATTATTATTCATTATTATTATATATTATTATTATTCATTAGTATTATTATTATTCATTAGTGTTATCAATCATCAATTATTATTATTATTCATCATTGTTATTATTTTATATTATCATTATTTATTATTTTCATTATTATTATTATTGTTGTTGTTGTTGTTGTTTGATTTCTTTTTCTGATACGTCAACAGAAAAAGGTGTGTTGCATTGTATTTTGTTGGGGTGGAATAAATGGGCATAATGTGTGCAGAAATTTTAAAATCAAGAATAAAAAAATATTTGTTGCAATATGTGCAACTTTACAGTTAAAAGAAACCATTATTTTTTTTTCTTCTGATGTATGTTCATTTCTTTCCGGGGCGTTACTAGAGACGTATGGTAAAAAAAATCCTTAGATGACACATATTTGAAATAAATAAAACCCTTCGTAAGGCGTGGGCTATAATTGGGAGACAATTTTTTTGTATTTCTTTAAGGCATGGGCTACCAGAGATTCCTTCAATAAGGTTATCGGAACCTTTTCCAATCAGAGACCAGAAACTTCTCCAATCAATCCGATGGCTTCAACTGGAATTATTTATGTCCTCATGTACCACATTATTTGAGATTTCTAAATTCAAGTTTCTTGTACTTTGATAGATTTTTAAAAGATCTTCAAAGATACACATTGCAATCTGCAGGAATTACCATGTGAATAAGAAAGCACATTCTGTTCTTGTGGTCTTTGATCCCCGATAACTGGGCGATTAGCGTTGATCGTTCTGTCTGCGTGTATTGAAAAAGCCTCATAAAACTGTTACAGCTCCTATCTCCGTAACCGGGTTTAGTTGGTGTTCATACTAATTTCTTAGTTTCCTTCCCGTAAAAATTGCATATATTCCAGTGCAGATACTGGCCCACTTTATCATACCGTATTTTATATTCAGTGGGAGCTAACACTGTGCACCCTGATAGAAGATGGCCAATTCTTTTTAGATATTCATCACAGAATCTGCATTATAGACTAACACAATTTTTCAGTATGTGTGCTCTGTAATTTCTAGTTAACAAGTATTGTTCACGTGCAGCAAGAATAAAACCTTCGGTTTTAACTTTTAATCTTTCACTACGTAACCACCGATGGGTTCGGGGTTTTGTCTACATCAACTTGTTCAGTACGGACAGAGGATTGACTATGAAGAGGTTTATCTTGCCATCGTTTCTGCATTTGGTACATTGCATGTGTTTTTGCATTTTTTTTATTTTTAGTTTTGCTGCCGCTGCAGTAGGTGCATTATGGTTTATTTGCACTACTTCATCCACTTGAATTTCATTTTGAATTTGTTGGCTTCTGATTAAATTTTCTGATTTCTTTCATGTTCTTTGATGGTGATCTGTAGATCCCATCTAGTCTTCTCTAGTTTGCAGGTATCTTTAAAGGCCAACGGCTGTAGATTTGTAAGACTTTTCTAGTTGAACTAATCCTCTGCTCTCTTTGGATCTGGACGCATACAGACGGTCATCATCTTAGTGTGATGCATTACGGTGGCAAGTGAGAAGCTTTCTCATTTGACATCTATTCGCTTAATGTCAGCTATTGTCCAATTAAAGATGCTGATACTTTTATTGCACCACAGGGACAACCAAAATGTTTATGCATATTATTCCGTTTTGGGAATTCTACTCGGTAAGGCACACATACACACATACACACCAATAGTATTCTCTTCTTACTTTCTCCTTCATTTGGGAATGCTGTATTCCATCGCCTTCGTTGACGCCTAGATATTTATAGGCTTATTCTAGTTCCAGTCTGCTAATCCTTGTAACAAAATCTAAATCTATTGAGTGTGTTTCTGTTATTTTTTCTTTCTTAAATGTTACTTTTGCACATTTACTTAATCCGAAATCCATACCCCGATGCCATCACCGAAATATTTTAAATATTGATGATAGCCTTCAACGCATTGTCGTCTTTGGCAAAGAGTTTGATACCATCCACGTGATTAAGCAGTTTCTATTTTATAGCGTCCCCATAGTTATTACTGTTTAGTTCATTTGCAAGGGGGAATTAACAACAGATAGAACAGAGGAGTTGTCATATGAATATTTTGGGGCGTTTGGCTCTGTCTGACATTTCTGTGTGAGTGTTACTCTTTTGAGTGGTTAGAACGTTCGAATTCTGACTATGAGATCCGCGTTCGAATCTCACCATGGTCGATTTGTTAGAAAGGAGACTTCCTGATGTTATCGAACCGGAGGGATCGATCCCAGCGTGCAGAACCTTTGGAAAGTACCTGAAAGCCATACCACGGGTTGAACCAAATTTTGTGACTGAAATTAGATAGACGGGACCTTGGGGACGTCGATAGCTGTGCTAGCACGATGTCACAAGTTATTGTGGTCGAGCTTGTTGGCTTTGTTCAAATTATTGATCACGCTAGATAACACGCTCTTTCCCAGAAACTGTAGCTAAAATCTGCTCTGAATAAACAAAAATGCGACTGAGCAAGCGTCTGCAACATGGATTTGCTAGCCGCCCCCCTAGTAGATGGGTATACTCTGTAGAGTAAATGAATGATGATATTTTTCGTTTCGATGATTTCACCTCTGTTGTTTTCAAGTAATTCTGCCCTAATGCCCTCAGCTGTTGCGTACATGGCGTTATTTACTTAAGGTCTGTTTGGAATATCTTATGTTGACGATAGAACATGCAACACTGCTGTCTTTGATCTCTGTGTCTTTAACTGCAGTTTATCGTTTAGTATTTCCTTGATTGGCGGTATGTCGTTTAGCAATTTCATTTCATTTCTCTGTTTTATCTTCCTGCATTTACCTGTTGAGATATTTGGGTTTCATGAGATTTCATCTAGTACGGATAACTCACATCTGGTTTCCCTTATTTCTCTTTTCAATTAAGCCTTCCAAGCTGGCTCTTTTTGTCTGTTGTTTGATCTTGTCATCATCTTGACACCAGTTGCTGCTAAAGCTGTTGCGTACACGGCATTATTTACTTCTGTGATGTTTCCCAGTGGTTTGTCCGTTCGCAGTGCAGCGTTGTATATTTGCACAATGTGTTGGATTTTGTTATATGAATTCTTCTGTGCATGTCTCTGTCTTATATTTCAGTGCGAGTTACTCTGCTGAGTAACTGAACGATGTTCTTCGCTTTGGAGATTTCACCTCTGTTATTTTCAAGGAATTCTACCCTAATGTCGATTGAGTCATCTTCAGTAAACATAATCTGGATAAGTGCAATTTATGTCACAATTAGATTCTTCAGTTTTATTTCCGTAGAGATTATTATTTCGTATCTCATTTGTTTTAGTTTTTACCTCACCCTCTGTCATATTATAGATTTCCAGTATCATCTCTTTATTGTTTGAGAAATGGGTTGTTGTATTCTGTCTTATATCTCGTTTTATCTGTTAGCATCTGCGTGTCTTTTGTTTCGCACGATGTCCCTGCGGACATTGGCAAGCATGTTTGGGTTGAGATAGGGTCTTATACCAATTCCTTCCATAGTTCTCCATATTTGCTATGTCTGATCCGTTAATTTCTTCTGTGGATTTACGTGTGAAAACCTCTGTTGTTGATACTCTTCGGGAGTCCATTTAGTTGGCTTTCTTTTTATTAATTGATTTGGTATCGAGTCACTTGGCCCAAGGTTGGAATTAATCCACGTTTGGTGATCAGCTATCTCATTGTTGTTGGGAGAGTTTATTCCAGTGACATATTTTTCGTCTCAAGACTGGTTTCTCTCTGAAGGACGCGACCCTTGGTGACCTGGGTGACGACCAATCCGGTATGAGTATTTGTATTTTTTTCTGTTTTATCCTGGACCGTTAAGGGGGAATTTTGTTCAAGATATCAGCTCTAGAACGACTGTCGACCAATACTCAAGAGCTCGTCCTACCCAGGAAATAGGGGAGGTATATTCAGTTGTCCAGGGCTCAAAAGTTCATCATCTAGTACTGCATTCAGGGAGGTAACATTGGGATATGAAAATGGTATTGACCATATTAAGTTCTAACTAGTATATGTCGCAATGACCGCTACCAGATGAAAGGTCACGTGCTCATTTATTATTATTATTATTATTATTATTATTATTGTTATTATTATTATTATTATTTGAAGTCTTTTTAACCAAATTTGGTCTTTGAGCTTGAACTTTGCTGCCGGTATGTGTCATGAAGCCATTATTATTATTATTGTCATTTTATTTGCTTTGATTTCTCTTGTAGACTCATTTCCTTCCGGGTCTTAACTAGAGACATAAGGTTACAAATGGCGTCATGATATTTTCCATTGCATGATTGTGTAAAATAAAACCCAAGAAACTACAAACGCGTACACATTTTACATAGATAAAGCCTTCATAGGATGTGAACTGGACTTGTGAGACCAATTTTAGTATCACTAGGAACCACCAGTGATCATTTTAATGAATTTATCAGAATTGTTTCAAAAGAAACTTACGTCCTCAACCACAATTGGAATCATTGATGTTTTTATATGTCACCTGATTGAAATTTCGTCTTCATGATTTTTTTTTGTATTTTGATAATTTTTAATGATCTTTAAAGAGACATTACAATCTATTAGAACTGCCACGTCAATGAGAAATCACATTCTGTTTTTTCTTTTTTTGATCCCCCTGGACGGCTAGATTTGATTGTGGCTCTCTGTATTGTCAAACCCAATAGAGATGTAGTAACCGGGTCTGGCTGGAGTGTTCATATCGGTTCCTTGACGTTTTCGGCCCATGAACGTCGCAGATTTTCTGCTGCAGATCCTAGCTTACACTATAATATGGAGTTTTATATTCAATGAGTGCTATAACCATGGAACCTTGCACAGCATGTTTCTCAATATTCATAACAGAATCTGTATTTGGGATCAACATTATTATTATTATTATGATAATGATTATAAAATGTCTAAACGTTTTAACGCACAAGTCAACATGCACGCAACAAAGGCACATACACTCGCATATAAAGTCTTTTTTTTATTCTGATGAGTGTGTACTAAACGAGCTTCGTTAATTTCTGTTGAGAGACCTCTAAAGAATCAAGCCCTTTCTGTGCCACTTAAGCCTAATCTAAAAATAAGTAAATAAATTAATTAAAAACAAAAACACACAAGAAACATTGCTTTGTGGATGCAATCTGAAGTTAGGGCTTCTTATCGTTGTCTTTAACCAACACATCGTAATTTCGAACGAAATAACTTATTCCAAAAACGAATCACTTAAAAATGCCACTGAAAGTTCACTAATCTGCCCATAAATTACTCTTAAATCATTTAAATTCCATTTAGACCAAAAAATATAAAGATTTTTTTTAAAAATGCGCCAAACGATAATTTTAATGCAATAGATTAAAAAGAAATTAATGACGGAAAGAAAATAAGCAAAAATTTATGATATCTAACCTGCCATTTAGTTAAGTTGTTTCTTCATTCTATAAATTAAACTTTTTACTTCGTTTATTCTTTAATAATAATAATAATAATAATAATAATAATAATAATAATAATAATAATAAGAAGAAGAAGAAGAAGAAGAATGTTGAAACATCAAAGAAAAAAAAACAAAGAAATAAAACAGCGAAATATAAATAAATTTTGGAACATTGATTGAAAAAGGGAATCGTAGAATTCTCCCATTGCCTAAAAATGGAATTTTAACCACTTCCTGTCAACGTTTTTAATTAAATTGTCAGATTTTTAGTTTAACCTTCGCATAGCCTTTGTCGATGCAGAATTAATAAAAGAAGAAATAAAATAACAAATAATACGAAAAAAAAAGGCAAGAACACAAAAAAATTCGATCATAGACATTAAAGCTTAATGCATTTTCCCGAAAATTACTCCCCACCACCGTATATATTTTTTCCAACTCTGAGTTTCTCTTTTCCTCTACCTGCCAATTGCTCCTCCCACTCCTTTTTTTAATTTCATTTTCAGCATTACTCAAGATATGACTTTAATAATAATAAATTTTTGGGTGCGAGAAACGAAGTCAATTTAATTATCATTTGGTTTTCCTAGGTTTCGAAATGATCAAATTTGTCATAGCAATGGCGCGAAAGTGTAAAATCCACTTTACCGGATATCCGGTCATGGGGGGGGGGAAAGAAAATGAATTTAAACTAATGCTATGATTACCATAAAGCTTGCAGTAATGTCCAAGGGTTCCGGATTTCGTTGAAGGTAACATATTAGTTAGTTTAGATTATTTGGGACTTTTATTTGTTTGGAAAATGCGTTTAAAATAAACAATGTTTTAAAACAATATTTACGGCATTTATAAATGAAACTGTAATGGGGTTGTCGGATAGGTTTTATTTTTTCAATATCAGTTTCATGAAGGTGGCTTTATTTTCAAAATGAATACCGAAGAAATCGCTTCATATTCATAATTAGTTTTGTGCATTGAGAAGACCAACGAAATATTAAAAAACAAAAAGAAATTAAAAAAAATTTCATTGAAAAAGAATCATATTTAGCAGAAGATAGTTTAAATGATCCTCAGTCTTATTACAGAGTTCGGCCGCTTGCCCCTCTGCCTATCTAGGTTGATAGCGGGCCAGCTATTCATTCAGACGTAACCGATGTCCACAAATGTCTCGACTAGCTTTCGTTTTTGTCACTCTGGCCATTGGCTTCAGTTTAGGCAATCCTCCCTTCGCCAAGCGATGCAGTGCTGACCCCCCCCCCCTCATCGTATGCTGGATGACAGTTGACCCTACACTGGACCCTCTTTAACCGGTCTTGACTTTAATCATGTTCAGTGCCTAGCTACCCTTATCACCAGAGAAGACTGGTTGGGGAACAAATTGTGTCAACGATCACCGTAAACGCGGCAGGTAGGACTGGGTTATATGGTATCAGTAGTAGAAATCAATATTTTAAAGCTAATCTGATAAATTGCAAACACTAAATATGAATAGATTAGGAAAATTATTCCCTGATATCTGCAGCAATCACACGAGATACCTATCAATTTTTTAAAACTTATCAGAAAAACGGCGTTTCTTCAAAGTGAACATTTAAAATTGTCAATTATTTGAAGTTAATATTATTTGAAGTTAATATAATTCATTTTTCAAAGGAACATTCGTCAACGTGTATGCATGATTAAGGTCACCTTTTTTGTAGGCCTTGGTTTTATAAGAAAAAATAAAATTGTGCAATTAGCAAAGATCTTGGTGTATAAAAAGAAATCCAGTCTATATACAGTTATATTTAAGCTGTTCTAGAATTCTCTAGAATCTTGTTCTGAGTGTATTGCAAAATAGTTTTCAATATTTTGTCAAAAGCTCTTTAAATTTACCAGTTTAATCATTAGAATGCGATATCTGAGTCACTTTTTTTGCACAGATTTTTTTCCCTGAATCTCATTTATATCCAAATATATAATTATCAAAAGAATACCTTAGGTCGTTGAGGCCAACACCCAGTGACGACAGTCTGTTACTTGCTTAAAAGCAATCTTCAGACGTGAAGATTACACACAACGCGCGCGCACACACACACACACACACACACACACACACACACACACACACACACACACACACACACAGACTCACGCACACATGTATATAATAGCTGGATACTAGTATCCGAAGAGACCGTCTGCCACAGAGCCAAACTGTGGTTTATACTGCAACTCTGCTGAGCAGACGTTAGTTACAGTTTCTGGGAGAGAACGTCTTATCTTCGGTGATTAACAATTTGAACAAGGACAGCGCACTCAAACCCTCATCCACGATGGCTTGTGGCCTCATGCTAGCACACTTCCGTTTACCCAATCTCACTCATAATGCTTGGGTCAACCCGTGGTATTGTTTTCAAACACTTTCCAAAGGTGTCGCACCTCTATCCAATCCGATAGCATCAGGGCCATGGTGAGATTTTAACCCGGGTCTCATGTTCAGAACGTTCTAACCATATATATATATATATATATATATATATATATATATATATATATATACACAGTGGTGGAAATAATTATAAGACACCTCATGAAATTGTTAATAATTTTCTTATTACGGCCTGAATTCCTCTGAAAATTTGTGTGTGGTACCTAGATCCAATGGGTATTAGCATACATATTCGATTTTATAACAACTTTCCATAAAAAAAAGTTATTAACAAAACTTCGTTTTCGAGGGTGGAAATATTTATAAGACAGTTTTGAAAATTTGCATATCTGGTTTACTTCAGAATGCCAAAGGAAGAATAAGTGCATGCACAGATTATAAAAAGACTCTTATCGTGATTTTAAGCCACGTGAGTCCTATTTAGACATTTCATAACTGAATACAGTTACTGCAAAATGTCTAGGAACTCCCCCTTTAATGAAAATGAAAACGGGCAAATTTCTACCAAAAAACTGGAAGAGAAATATATAAGTTTCATTGCAAGAGAACTGTCGAGTTCCGGAACTGTTGTGAGAAATTATCTAAAGAACCCTGAATCGTATGGTATCAGAAAACGTCCAGGTCGTTCACCTAAAATTACAAATGCAGCCAGACGTCGAATTTTTCGAGAAGATTCTTAAGGACAATCAAGCTCAAGACATCTGCAAAAATCACAGAATTTACCCATCAATTCAAGAAGGAGAAAAGCGTGATAGAAACTCGCTTGACTGTGGAGCAATGGATTTTTTTCTGATATTGATTCCTATTATAAACGTTATTTTTTAGCTACGCATGTTTGAGTAGACGCCCTGTTTTTGATATAGTGGGAATTACGTATACCTGTCTGCGCATGCGAGATACATCAAGGGTTAGGGTGCGACAGATAGATCTGAATAGACTGAAATAGATAGATAGGAAGGGACTATGATAGATAGATAGATAGATAGATAGATAGATAGATAGATAGGAACAGACTAATGTAGGCTAGCTAGATAGATAGAGATGAATAGATTGAGATAGATAGATAGATATATAGATTAAAACCGTTATAGATAGATAGACAGATAGGAACAGACTAAGGTAGGCTAGCTAGATAGATAGAGATGAACAGATTGAGATAGATAGATAGATAGATAGATAGATAGATAGATAGATAGATAGATAGATAGATAGATAGATAGAGATGAACAGATTGAAATAGATAGATAGATAGATAGATAGATAGGAACAGTCTAAGGTAGGCTAGCTAGATAGAGATGAATAGATTGAGATAGATAGATAGATAGATAGATAGATAGGAACAGTCTAAGGTAGGCTAGCTAGATAGAGATGAATAGATTGAGATAGATAGATAGATAGATAGAGATGAACAGATTGAGATAGATAGATAGATAGATAGAGATGAAGAGATTGAGATAGATAGATAGATAGAGATGAAGAGATTGAGATAGATAGATAGATAGATAGGAACAGACTAAGGTAAGCTAGCTAGATAGAGATGAATAGATTGAAATAGATAGATAGATAGATAGATAGGAACAGACTAAGGTAGGCTAGCTAGATAAATAGAGATGGACAGATAGATAGATAGATAGATAGATAAATAAATAGATAGATAGATAGATAGATAAATAAATAAATAGATAGATAGATAGATAGATAGATAGATATGAACAGATTGAGATAGATAGATAGATAGATAGATAGATAGGAACAGACTAAGGTAGGCTAGCTAGATAGATAGAGATGAAGAGATAGATAGATAGATAGATAGATAGATAGATAGATAGATAGATAGATAGAGATGAACAGATTGAGATAGATAGATAGATAGATAGATAGGAACAGACTAAGGTAGGCTAGCTAGATAGATAGAGATGAACAGATAGATAGATAGTTATATATATAGATAGATATGAACAGATAGATAGATAGATAGATGGATGGATAGATAGAGATGGACAGATTGAGATAGATAGATAGATAGATAGATAGATAGATAGATATGAACAGATTGGGATTGATAGATAAAGATGAACAGATTGAGATAGATCGATAGATAGATAGATAGATAGATAAATACATTGATAGATAGATTAGAACGGTCATAGGTAGATAGAAAGATAGATAGATAGTTAGGAACAGACTAAGGTAGGCTAGCTAGATAGATAGAGATGAATAGATTGAGATAGATAGATAGCTAGCTAGATAGATAGATAATGTCTGCGAGTGTCTGTGTACACATGCGTGTATAAAGTAAACGGATTAAAAAAAACTTCAACTCACGTTCATGTAAACACAATAACAATAATCTTCAACTGAAGCCTCTATTGTTCACGTCGATTGTCGATTGTCTACACAAACGCATATTGACTCCCGTATTTTTTTGTCATGAAAAAAATCCGGAAACAGGATTAGTGAATCAATTTGAACGACAACAGAAATTCACTTTTCAAGTTTAATAAAAAGACGCCAACCAGAAAAAACGTCAGGTTTTAAAGATTCTTTATTGGCGTATGTTATTTTTTTTCATTCTTTTTCTTTGCGCCTTACAAGATTTTCAAAGAGAAGGTTGATTTTTGTGTTTTCTTTGTAAAACGTCTCCACTAGTTAATAATGTCTTTTTTTCACCACGATAAGTGCAGAACTTAAAGAAGAAAGAAGACAGTATCTACCATAAAATAGCATATCACGTATAAATACATAAGAAACGATAAGACATACACATCAACGTCGATCACAAACGAGAAAGAAATTTCGTTTTTCAGTAAACAAAAAAGGTGACAGGTTTAACGTATAACATTTCTGCTCTCATATATTCTAACATCAAGGCTAATGCCTTCAATTCTACACCAAATTACCTCATGCCATATATATATATATATATATATATATATATATATATATATATATATATATATAGGTATGTGTGTGTGTGTGTGTGTGTGTGTGTGTGTACAGTGCTGTTCGATAAAAATGACCCACCTTATCCTTTGAATTTAGTTCAACATTCGTTCCATCGGAGAAGAGAACATTCTTCAGTCTTCTACGGTGAAATTTTTGTAATAGTGAGCCCATTCAAGGCTTTGTTGGCTTTGCTTATTAGCGGCTTAAACATTCGTGTACAAGATTTGTAGCCTTGTTCTAACAGTCACCGACGGACTGTTGAAGAGGCAAGACTAACACCTTTCTCTTCGCTTAGACTGGCTGCAATTTCTTGGCTAGTTATAGTCCTATTCGTCGCAAACTTCTCTCTTGATTACCCTGCCAGTTCTATCATCACTCTTTTTCTTTCGTCCCCTTGTTTCCTTCCTTGGAGCAAGAGTGGCATCATTATGTGCCCTAAGTCTTTGAGAGACAGTTGATTGCGAGGTTATTGCAATTTCTGCAATTTGTCTCGTAGACTTGCCTGCTTTTGAGAGGGCAAAAATAGATGCCTTAAGTGGTTCTGATCCGTGTTTGTACCCTTTCATCTGATTAGTGACTTCAGTGGCTATTAACGCAGTATATTATTTTTTTTATTTTTTATTTATTTTTTATCGTTATATAACAGTTATAGCTATTTTTCGTTCGATTTTTTGTTTTGATTTTTATAGTCTAATATTTTGGTCATAATAGTTTGCTAAATTGTTTATTATTTACTTTATTTATTGATTTTTTTCTTATTTTTTAATTTATTTCGTCTATTCTAACAGGTGTGATTTGGTAATTTTTTGGATTGATTTATTTCGCTTATTTTATTGTCATTTTCTTTGTTTATGTATTTATTTATTTTTTCTGTTTTCGATTTTTAAGTAACGAATTAAAAATATGTTTTCATATCTGCATTTTGAGATTAGCTCGGATCTTTTATTTAATAATTTATTTTGGCCTGGGAAAGTAATGATAGCTATTTTTCCCCCAAGCAAAGTTTGCAAGTTTTTGATTGGTTGTTGTAGGCTGATGATATTTTCCTTATTTTCCAAGATATTTTTGGTGTGGTGTGCGTTTTATTTTTTATTTCCCAAATATACTTAGAAAGCATTGTGCTGTTCGCATATTTACTATTTGTGAAAGATGTTTTGTGTACATAATTTCTTTGTTTCCAGGGTCCTTCAGTTACTCCTATGTATAATTTTTCTTCATTATCTGGTGATTCTATCGTGGCTTGTTAGATTACGCTGTTTTGTAAACAATTACCGTTTATTCGTTTTTTATTCTACAGTTGCACGTGGGTTTAATTTGTTCGTGTGGTTTACACATGCTCTATCTCTGTTATTGAGCACTTTTTCCCATAAATATAGCCTATTTTAAGGCTATATTTCTTTATATTCAGCTCCTGATAATCAGTAGTGGACTTTCGCTAAATTTATAACACAGTATGGACATAGAAACATTTAGCCTCGACTACTCCCTAAAAAACATACCCATCCCATCCCATTTCTTATATAAGCTAAAATTAATAGAAAAAACAGAAAGTTTCATAAAAAGAATCAGATGGAAAGCCCCCTTTTTAAATCAGGACTTTCACAATAAAAATACACTCAAGGAAAAATACGGCTTCAAAACAAAAAAATGCCCCCCACGACAAAAAGAATTAGATGACTTCGAGAAAGACTTAACTGACCTAGTTAGAAACATAAAATTCCATAAAAAACAAGATGCATTTAAAAAAAAACTAAAAGAAGATATAGCTAAAATAAACAGTTCAACAAATGTATTTATCGCAGCTGACAAAAGAAGAAATTTATACAAACTAAGCCCTCCTACGCACAATAAATTACACAAGAACAACATAACCAAAACATACAAAAAGGCACCCAAAACAATGGAACACGGCATCAATAAAGAAGCTAAAGCAATCGCCCAAAAATTAGACCTAGATCACCGAATAAGTTGCATCAGCATGGAGCAAGCCTTTATCACACTAAAAGACCAGAAAGATAGCTTCAGTTTCGTAACAACAACGTAAACAACAGTCATTTTTTGAATGTTTTTTTTTATCCGACATGATTTCTTAATACTCTAAACGTTATATTTATTGTCCCCACCCGTCTGATTTGCTACCGTTTTTTATATTATGTTTGAGGACCTCTTGGCACATTGAGGAAAGCAGAATTGTCGTCGCGACATCTACGAATCTACATCTGCTAGCTTCAGTTTCGTAACAACAACGTAAACAACAGTCATTTTTGAATGGGTTTTTTTATCCGACATGATTTCTTAATACTCTAAACGTTATATTTATTGTCCACACGCGATTGGTTTGCTACTGTTTTTTATATTATGTTTGAGGACCTCTTGGCACATTGAGGAAAGCAGATTTGTCGTCGCGACATCTACGAATCTACATCTGCTAGCTTCAGTTTCGTAACAACAACGTAAACAACAGTCATTTTTTGAATGGTTTTTTTTATCCGACATGATTTCTTAATACTCTAAACGTTATATTTATTGTCCACACGCGATTGATTTGCTACTGTTTTTTATATTATGTTTGAGGACCTCTTGGCACATTGAGGAAAGCAGATTTGTCGTCGCGACATCTACGAATCTACATCTGCTAGCTTCAGTTTCGTAACAACAACGTAAACAACAGTCATTTTTTGAATGGGTTTTTTTATCCGACATGATTTCTTAATACTCTAAACGTTATATTTATTGTCCACACGCGATTGATTTGCTACTGTTTTTTATATTATGTTTGAGGACCTCTTGGCACATTGAGGAAAGCAGATTTGTCGTCGCGACATCTACGAATCTACATCTGCTAGCTTCAGTTTCGTAACAACAACGTAAACAACAGTCATTTTTTGAATGGTTTTTTTTATCCGACATGATTTCTTAATACTCTAAACGTTATATTTATTGTCCACACGCGATTGATTTGCTACCGTTTTTTATATTATGTTTGAGGACCTCTTGGCACATTGAGGAAAGCAGATTTGTCGTCGCGACATCTACGAATCTACATCTGCTAGCTTCAGTTTCGTAACAACAACGTAAACAACAGTCATTTTTTGAAAGGATTTTTTATCCGACATGATTTCTTAATACTCTAAACGTTATATTTATTGTCCACACGCGTCTGAGTTGCTACCGTTTTTTATATTATGTTTGAGGACCTCTTGGCACATTGAGGAAAGCAGATTTGTCGTCGCGACATCTACGAATCTACATCTGCTAGCTTCAGTTTCGTAACAACAACGTATACAACAGTTCATTTTTTGAAAGGATTTTTTTATCCGACATGATTTCTTATTACTCTAAACGTTATATTTATTGTCCACACGCGATTGATTTGCTACTGTTTTTTATATTATGTTTGGAGACATGTTGGCACATTAAGGAAAGCACATTTGTTGTCGGGAAAACAACGAATCTCCATCAGCTAGCTTCAGTTTCGTAACAACAACGTAAACCACAGACATTTTTAAAAGTTTTTTTTTATCCAACATAATTTCTTATCACTCTACAAGTGTTTGAGTTGCTATCCTTGATTTTATTAAAGAGTGCAATGCCATAAGAGCGTTGCGAAATTGAAAGTCGAATCAGAGACAGCAACTCAAACACTTGTACCGCCTAAAAATAACGTTTGTAGCAAATGAGAAAGATATACAGTCGTGGAAAGAATTACCCCCCCCCCCCAGTAAATATTTGCATATTTTCTAAGCACGTACTCTATGAGTTTACCAGAAATAGTCGATTCCGTATTTAGTTTTGAAAAATTCGTGAAATTTTTAGAATTTTCGATCTATCATATTCATAGTTATAAATTTTTCTCAAAATTGGTGAAGTGCCAAATTATTCGCCCTTCTTATCGAAATTATGAAATAATATTGATCTATGCAAAATTCTAATATTTTTTTTAATTTGTCATTTAATAGAAACACACTTTCAAAATGAAAGAGTATTGAACTGATTCTATAACATTCTACAAGGTAATTCAAGAGAACATATCGGTGTCACTTACCCCGATGACTCATTCGTTCTACAGCCATGGCTAAGGCAGCTGAACTTGTCAAGGAGCTCCGAATGAAGATAGTTGATGTGTACAAACAATGTTCTGTATATACAATATTTTCCAAGCGTTTAAATGTTCCTAGATCGACAATTCATAGCCTTATCAAGAAGTTCAACGAGACATTGTGTTGAAAATAAATTAAGGACTGGCAGAAAACGGTTAATTTCTGAGACAATGGAAAGTCAAATTGTTAGAATTGTCTCGAAGAATCTTCACTTAACGACAAATGACATTGTCAGTTAATGTAAATATATTAGGGTTGAATCTATTAACGAAGACAATAACTAGATGCTTTCATCTAGTAGGACCCCGAGCTTGTCGCCCAAATTCCTTTGCTTACGGCAATGCGCCTAAGATGCAGATTAGCTTATGCTACAAGCCATCTAGAGATTGGAAGTAAATATTGGAACCCTGTATTATGGTCAGATGTAAACAAACTAGAATTATTTGGTCACATGAACTCTTACTACATATGGAGGAAATTAACTGAAGCTCACAAACCAAAAAATGTCCTCCCTAAAATTAAACACGATGGTGGGAGAATTCTTCCCTGGGGATGTTTTGCTGCTTCTGGACCAGAAGAACTGGTGAGCGTACAGGGTATCATGGATAAAGGTCATTATTTGTCTCTTCTTAAAAACATACTATAAAACAAAGTGCACGAAAGCTATCTTTGGGGTCCCACTGGGCATTCCAATATGGCAATGGCCCGAATCACATGGTACAAAGTTGTTGAAACTTGACTAATGCATGGAATAATAATGCAAACACAAAATGTAGTTAGAATAAAATGTATTGAAACAAGAAAGTGTACACAATATTTACATATAGTCTTTTGTATATTTCTGGGAAGACCGTTCCTAGAGAATGTGTTGAATAAGTCGCAGTCGGGCAGAGTCTCTAGTTGGATCTCTTGATTTGCCTCCCTGTCTTCCGGTACCAACCATATTTATATCGTCGGTACTCCGCTATGCAAATTAGGTGGATACTACCACAACAAAAGTGTTACACAATACTTAGATAACAGCAAAATTAAGGTGTAGGCGTACCCTGTCCAAAGATCTGACCTAAATCCCATTGAAAGTTTATGGGCATATTTGAAGAAAAAATTAAGAGAAAGAAGTCCTTTGAATTTGGAGGAACTAGAAGCTATAGCCAAGGAAGAATGGAACAAAATCAGTGTTGTGTATCAGATCTTGTAATTAATTATCAAAAATAATTAATAATCAATAATAAAGCTTACACAATTAACAAATAAATTACAAAAATTATGTCTACTTATTTGCAGCATAAATTTCTTGCATCATTTGATTGTAAGATACGGAAAATATCTGTGAAGATAAACGGATTATGCTAAAAGCAAGCAGACATAATATTTGTAATTTATTTAATCAGACATGCCTCATAGAGAATTTGCTGCCTAAATACACAAATAAATTAATAAATATAGATATAACTACGTATATATATGTAGATATATATATATATTTGTTAACATATATTTCTTAGCTCAGTCTAATTACATTGAGCACTGTTTAGACCTTAAATTAAGTAGACTATCTGTGTACGCACGCCAACGCACGTATGTACAGTTTCTAATATCTAATCGTTTGATTTGTATCCACACTTTTAGAAAAAAAGATCTTATGACAAAGTGGAACATTTTTCGTGTGACGCGTTTCGTTCCTTGGGATTTCATTGGACAAAGTTTGTTTACGTTGATGCGATTTCACATGCGCTCGAAAGACACTAGGAATTTAAAATTTATAATTTAAAAAAATATATATTGGGTATATAATCTAGACGATTTCATTTAAATTATTTTCTTTTTTGTTTCCATTTCACATTGTGATAACAAAAGCTCTGCCTAGAATGGTGAAACGCTGTAACAGGCTGGTCTCCAATTTACTGTGGCTGAACTAGCGAGCAAAGCACTTTCTAGAGATTTTCGTTTTTATTTACACTTCTGGATATTTCTCCAATATAGTTTCCTCCAGGTCCATTTTTATATGTCAAAGTTGTGGTCAATCTCGTTACGGTGAACAAGCACTGCGTTTTATGCTTTGTTTTTTTTAAATGCCTCTTTTGTGTTGATATAATCTTTTATTGACACTTCTTGATGTCTCTCCAATATATTTTCCTCCAAGTCCATATTTTATGTCAAAGGTGTGTTCACTCTCGTTACTGCGTTGTTTTTTTAAATGCCTCATTTGTGTTCCTATAATCTTTTATTTACACTTCTTGATGTTTCTCAATTATTTTTTTTCCTGTTGTATTTTCTATGTCAAATTTGTGATCAATCTCGTTATTGTGATACGGTAACTAGGCGTCTATTAAGGTGGATTTGTAAAATATGTGTTTTATTATAATAGATTAAGAATAGAAAATGGTCACGAATAGAAAAATAGTTTAAAAACAGGTTTCGTTTAACAAAAGTACTAATTGAAAAAATAAATAAATAAACGCTTTTTCTTTTATAAGTAAATTTGGGGAAGAGAAAAGGGCATCAGATTAACTGTTAAATCCTACCAGTTTTTCAATAAAACATGTGAGAATTTCTTCTCACACAGATTAACCATTTGGCAGGGACAAGAAAGTCAACAAATCAACAAGGCTTACCTCAAAGCACGAGACTAATTTTATTGCAGCCTTGCAAAAAAGATTTTGCCCTTTTTGCCCCTGGGAACAGGGTAGGGTAGTTTAATGAAAAAGAAAGGAAAGTCTCTTCTTCTTCTGTATCTCAACCGAGAAAGGCAGTCTTGCTGTTGTGAAGGCGCATTACCATGTGGTTGCGCTAGTAGAAACTCCTAAGCCTAATTATTAGGCTTGGGCACTCCAGGCCCTATTAAGCTGTTTCCAGTGAGTCCGGTCTCTTCCGAGGATTTTCGCGACAGCGTCTGAAGCATTTCCATTTTGGATGCTGCTGGACATTCAATGTCTAATTAATTTAGGCGTGGGCGCTCAAGGCCCCGTCAAAGATTCAAATGAGTCCGGACACTTCCAATCCTTTCTCGCGACTGATTCAAAAGTGGCGGGCGTTGCCAAAGGCCCGCGAAAACAAACCCAGTCAAAGTTCGACCAATGAGATTGGTCGTTACAAAATTAGCCAATAGGCGCTCAATTTGTAGAATTTCTTACACACTGCCAAGGAAGAAAGGAAAAAGTAATGGTTAATCATTACTTTTTTTTTTTTTAATAAAATAATGTAATTAAAGACTGTCAATAGGTGACAGGTAACAAAGTTGTCCTTAGGAACTTAACTCTAGAATATTCAGTTAATTATTAATATTAATTTTGATAATGCTGGCCTTGTCTGCTGTTAATTAAATTGCTATTGTGAAATTTTGTCCGTACAGTTCGGACAAAACCACTCCCCCACAATGTCTTGCTGATTGATTCCTACACAGCTAAAGTGAAACCAGTTATCACATGAGTCACAGCACACCATGGGAGCTAATCCGTCATTAGCAGCGGAACAAGTAGGGCAGAAGAAGGGCCCACCCTCTTCCCTAAATTCTGTAGATGCAGTTTCAGGATTACCCTTAAGTTCTAAGGGGAATAAATGTTGCAACGAGTGGATTTGTTCACACGCATCCTTTAACACTGCCGCAGAGCGAACTTGATTATCATTACCAACAATCAATCTAAGTATTTTACCTAGACTCCAGAAGGGGCGAGATTTGATTGGAGATTTAATAAGTACAATCTCACCAACAGACACCTTCGGGGGACAGTGGCCCCCTATATTGGCATCCACTTCTCTTAACGACAAAAGATAGTCATTGTACCAAATACGTTTGAATTTGTCAATAAATTTGTCCCTCAATTCAAGGGAACGTATTAGTTTAATTCTATGGGGCGGATCGGGGCACAACTCCTCCGATTCGTAATTATTAATTAGTAAGCGGGGGTGATAACCCGTTTGCAGAAAGTGGTTAGGTGTCAGAAAGTCAAGACTTCTATCTGAAGAAGATATATAAGTGAGTGGCCTATCATTTATGGCCTTCTGTACGTCTGAGAGGGTAGTCAGGAATTCGAAGTGGTCGATCTTCCTCCTTCCCATTAATTTTCTGAGGCACTGTTTAACAGTTTTAATTAGCCTCTCCCAAGCCCCTCCTTGCCAAGCAGAATAGAGGGGAATGGTTAGGTGATTGATAGAAGTGGACTTAAAATATTCTTTAAATTCGTCAGAGACGAATACATCTGATAATATAATGCCAGACGCTAAAAAGGACTTAGCATTATCAGAGTAAACATGAGAAGGAACACCAAATAAGTTGGCGAATCTGATAAAGGCTAGTATGAAGGAACGTGTGCTCATGTCTGGTAACAGTTCCAGATGTACAGCACGCAAACTCATACACGTGAATAGTAAAACATACCTTTTCACATCTTCACCATTGTGTTTCACAAAAAAGTGACCTGTAAAATCCACACCCACTTGTTTAAAGGGGCGGACAAATTTTACCCGATGAGAGGGCAGTTGGGACCCGGAGGGGGCCTTACAAGGCAACGAATTGATCCTCTTGCATGTAATGCAATTACGGAGAATCCGTTTTACCGCTTGTCTCCCCTGGGGTACACAAAATCCTGCTAACCTCAACTTACTGAGCGTTGAATTGGTTCCCATATGGCAACAATTTAAGTGAGCCTCACTAATAGCCAACTCAGTCAGGTGATGATTTTTTCCTAACAGAATAGGAAATTTTACTTCAAAAGGAAAAATATCTGAATTCTGAATACGACCCCTGGTCCGCATCAGACCATCTTTATCTAAGAATAGGCCTAGGGCTGATACCCTAGGAGGTATAACCTTATTTGAAGGTTGTTTCAAATAATCCAACTCAAAGGAAAAAACTTCGCTTTGCATATTGGTAAAGAGCAACATCTTGGCTCTATTAAAGGTATTGGTGCTTCGGTGACGTAATTTGTCGACAAAACTCAGCACCTTCTCTAAGACATTAATCGCCTTAGATAATGTGGAAAATTTCGAGATTTCCAAAGGTAAACTGCCTTCAACCGGGCACGTATCTACAGATATCATGCAGGATACAATTTTCCTGTTGTCGTCGTTAAGACAGGGTAAGGGTGATACGGGCCAGCAGATGCTATCTTGATTAAGCCACTCAGGGCCGTATACCCAGAATTCGAACAGTTGAGCGAACTTGGAGGTGGTGAGACCTCTGGTTAGCAGATCTGCCGGATTTTCCGTCGAAGGAACATATTTAAATTTAGGTGATATGCCAATTTTAAGGGTAATCTCCTCCAAAGACCTTTTAATATCAGATATTCGGTTTTCAACGAATATATTTTTTTTGGACCCTTTGCCGTTTAAAACCCACGAAAGGGCTACTTGAGCGTCTGACACAAGGTAAAGGGCAAGGATATTTATAGGCTTTAAGGCAGCTAAAAGCTGAGGTACAACTTTAAGGGCCAGATATATGGCCATAAGTTCCAGGGTAGGGAGTGATTTCCCCTTGATGGGAGCTACTTTGGCTTTGGCGAATAATAAGGAACATTGAGTTCCTTGTTTAGCGTACATAGTAAATCCAAAGGCCTGCTTAGACGCATCGCAGAAGCATATGAACTCAACTGGGGCGTTCTCCGAAAGTACGCATCTGGGAAACTCGAATTCCCTTAAATTATTTAATTCTTTAGCATGCACTCGCCACAAGTTTAGCAAATTCTCGGGAATCTGCTGATCCCATGATAAGTTATTCTTCCATAATTGACTAATGAATATCTTCCCCTGTACAGTTACTGGAAGAAGTAAAGATAATGGATCATATACAGAGGAAATCTGGGAAAGAACCCCACGTTTAGTATTGACATTGGAGTCTATAGCTGTGGGAATAAGTTTAATTGAATCTTGGGTCGGGGAATAAAAATAACCCAACACCTTTTCATAGTTTGGAAGCGGGGACGTAATTGAACCGTCCTCCGACATTTTACTTTGTAGGTTCGAGCAATTGGAATTGCAGGACTGAAGTTCGAATCCTGCTTCCCTTAACCTACCACGTACAGTATTATAAACGTGAAGTAGAGAATCACGGTCACAGCTAGATGTGACCAAATTGTCAACATAAAAGTTGTTGTAAATGGTATGAGAAGCCAAATCATCCTTGTATTTTTTCGCATGAAATTTAAGTATAAAACTCAAGATGAAAGGGCTGGCATTGAACCCGAAGATAATAGTCTTATATCTGTAAGTGCATAATTTGTCATTCACCTTAAGAAAAAAGCAAAATCTATTTTTGTCTTCAACAGATTTCAGGTGAATTTGTAGAAATGCTTTACGCAAATCGCCCAAAAGAACATAATTATTCTTTCGTAACGTTAACAATAAATCCAATAATTGAGCAGTGAGATTAACGCCAGAATAAGCGGCGTCATTGATTGAGGTACCCCCCCCGTCTCTTCAGCGAACAGTTGAACACGGGGCGGATTTTTGTAGTTACCCCCTGGCCTTCCTTGAAGACAGGTCTATGGGGAACCCAAATACAATTCTCGTAAGTCCCCGGCAGGACCGAGAATGGCTCAATTATGCCACAGTCTTCGTACTCATTGAAGACTTTTAAATAATCATCGTACAGTACCTTCCTGTTTAAGGACTCCGCCACTCTCTGCATTATTCTCAGAGAAGGCACATAATTGGACTCAACACGAGAAAGCTTCTCGTAATCCCAAGGTAGATCAATATAGTATTTACCGTCCTTAAGAACGATAGACTCCTCAAATTTCTTTATCTTCTCTTCATCAAGGGAAGACAACTTTCTGTTTTCATCGACCCCTATGGAATCGAGAGAAAGAAATTTCTCTATCCCACGCTCGACCGACGATTCACAGAAGAAAGGCTGAAGTGCATCCTCGTACGAATGAACCGGATCCAAAACGATGTCAATCAAATAAGAATGACAAGGAGGGAGTGAATTCACCATCTGATCAAAGGGTGGCAACTCTTCCTTAACAGGATCATGTGATAAAAATATTCTTACTTCCCCAAAGGGAATGACATACTTGGAGATTTTCCAAGCGCTACCCCCCATGCATCGGATCACACGTAGATTATTAATCCGTTGAATCAAGTCTAATTCAATGATGCCATTAATAGTAGACCCATTTAGGTCCCTATAACCTGGACAGAGACGAAATCCTTCCTTAATTAAGTTAGAGGTTATCTCGTCAAACCCGTCCACATTGAATCTCAGATTCAGATCCCCAGCAAATAAGGCTGGAAATGAAAAAGGTTTTTGAAACCCTAATTTAAGGGATACATGTAATTCCTGCAGATTTAAGGAACTACTCCCAATCATTGTGTTTACAGACATGTCAACCGATCTGGGTTTATATTTTACACCAGAATTTAACTGGGTTAAAATGGCCTGTGAAAAGAAAGATCTTTGGCTGTCAGTATCTAAAAGGCAGTATAAGTAAACAGGGTGTTTATTTACCCTCATAGAAATTTTGAGAACAGGGAAAATGCAATTTCCCTGCCCCGTTAAGGTAGTCCTTCCAACACAGGATTTTGGACTTTTAGGGCACATAATAGAATAATGATTCTTAAGCCCACAAAAAATGCAAGGGTAAGGGAATCCCTTAATCCCTTTGCAATGTGAATCCAAGTGTCCACCTAGGCACTTGGTACACAAATTAAGTTCCTTGGCCCTCTGAGATTTATCTTCGAAGGCCTGATATTTGTTACACTCCTTAACTGAATGATACATAGCCTTGCATAATTTACAGCCTTTAAAGGCCTCGCCATTATTAGCGGGAGATTTGAAGGTATTCATGCCCTTCTTTACATTAGCGGACTTGGAGTAAGACCCTGCCGCCATGTTGGCTTTGTTTCCCGAAGAAGGAGGAGCCGCCATATTGGATGAGCAGTATTCCCGCCTTTTTTCATCCAAAGGAGACGCCATTAAAATATCAATTATGTCGAAAGTAAAGGACATAATGGAACTTAGAGAGGGAAATCTCTCATTTGATTTATTCATTACACCCTTCTCACACTGTTAGGGAATTTATTGAATAAGATGTGGGCCATAATGGCCCCAGATGTAGAATTATCTACGAAAAAATCTGTCCCGAAGGACTTGTCCAACTCGGATAAATCGAGTTTGGCTCGTTCAAGAAAAACTTTTAATTCCTTACAACGAGTTATCCGTTCAGAAGGAGGAATAATTTCCTCAAATATTCTGTTTTTGATCAACGACGGATTTGAGTATTTATCCTTTAAACTAGCCAGAGCTAGGTCATAATTTTCTGGAGTTATATCCAAGCTGGATACGAGGTCAAATGCCTGCCCTCCCAACTTGGATTTCAACAGAAGCATTTTGTCAGCCTTTCCCAAGTTAGAAGTGCAAAATTCAAACCGTCCGAGGAAGGACCTGAATTCGAAAATATCAGAAGAATCTGACCCTGAAAAAATGGGGCATTCAAGATTTAGCCCTAAGGGTCTAATATGAGCTGATTGGACCGTCTCGTAGCTCTCGCTTCCACTCTTTAACTTGGGTAACTCTTCTCTAATGTTGGAAGAAAATTGTGTCGCATCGTTACACAATTTCAACCTCTCCTCGGGGGGAGACTTCAAAATCAACAAATCCATCAAATCATCTAACTCTGTCAACCATTTGTTGATGACAGAGATGTTTGAATCGATGGTAGTCAAGCTAGCACCATTTTCCTTCATCCATTCCACAGTGCTGCTAATACGAAACCTTTTGGCTTCAATCTTAGCGAACAAATCCTTCGAAGCCATAATTATTATTAGCCCGCAGGCAGAAAAACAATAAAACGAAATTGTTTAAGCCAAGCTTGCGGTCGACACTAACTTCCTACTAGAAAGTGGTGCACTGAACGAGAGAAATTTCAGTCTAAGATGGTCAGTCAAATAGGCGCCAACTTTCCATTAAGGAAAAAAAGGAAGGGGGAGAACAGGATAGATAGTAAAAAAACAAGAAGCGAGTTTCTTTTTTAGAACGACAGCAAAATTAATGGTCAAGGGGAATTAATTTTAACGAACCCCCTTCGACGAGAAGTTAAATTAAATTACTAACAATTTTTTTTTTTTACAAATTGTAAAACATTTAAACAGCAGACAGAGAAACCAGCATATTATATATAGTTAAATTAACTATAACACAATACAATATTGAGAGAAATATTATTTTCACTCACTATTCAATTAAAACTTTTTTACAATTAAATCGTGCAAAAAATTTTTTTTTTTTTAAACTATTAATCTTTTTTGCAATAAAAACTATGTGAGAATTTCTTCTCACACAGATTAACCATTTGGCAGGGACAAGAAAGTCAACAAATCAACAAGGCTTACCTCAAAGCACGAGACTAATTTTATTGCAGCCTTGCAAAAAAGATTTTGCCCTTTTTGCCCCTGGGAACAGGGTAGGGTAGTTTAATGAAAAAGAAAGGAAAGTCTCTTCTTCTTCTGTATCTCAACCGAGAAAGGCAGTCTTGCTGTTGTGAAGGCGCATTACCATGTGGTTGCGCTAGTAGAAACTCCTAAGCCTAATTATTAGGCTTGGGCACTCCAGGCCCTATTAAGCTGTTTTCAGTGAGTCCGGTCTCTTCCGAGGATTTTCGCGACAGCGTCTGAAGCATTTCCATTTTGGATGCTGCTGGACATTCAATGTCTAATTAATTTAGGCGTGGGCGCTCAAGGCCCCGTCAAAGATTCAAATGAGTCCGGACACTTCCAATCCTTTCTCGCGACTGATTCAAAAGTGGCGGGCGTTGCCAAAGGCCCGCGAAAACAAACCCAGTCAAAGTTCGACCAATGAGATTGGTCGTTACAAAATTAGCCAATAGGCGCTTAATTTGTAGAATTTCTTACAAACATTTGACTAAGTGATTTGATGTGATAAAAGATAAACGTTTAGGAAATAGATTTTAGGTGACCGGGTCAAAAACCGTTGTATCTTGACTACGCATTAAGGAAATAAAGAAAAGATAACATAATTTTCCCTTTCTCCAGGCAATAAAAAACGCCTGGTTACGAGTAAAGTGTCAGGGCTATAGTGCGGACGGGATGCCTGCGGGATGTTTACACATCAAAGGAAGCAAAATTAAAGTACCTTGAAATTTTGGACTTACAGTCGCCAATGCTTATCTTTTGTCTCTAGTGGACTTTCGATTATTTCAGTATAAATACAAGTGATTTTTCCGAGCCGATCAGTTCAGCTGGACGTGTGCTTGAAGTAGCCACGTGTGTCAGGCACACTGAAGAAAGGAAACTCTGTTCATCTGAGTCGGTCGGTTCGGCATTTGATCTCCATTAATTAGAGTTAGAGCTGAGTGTTACATCGCCTGCCCCAACTGCAAGACTAACTCTGAACGAAATAAAGCATCGATTTAACTCATCCAAGTTGTGGAAGTTCGTTCCTTATAGTTTATCTTGTACCCCCAGCTTGAGACTTCGACTTTTTCAACCAACCCCCGGCAACATCACAGCGTGGAGAACGGCCGCCGGAGAAATTGTTCGGACCTTCATCAGGGGTGTTACATTATGATGAACAAACAACGCTTTTGCTGCGTTGTTTTTTTAAAATGCCTCTTTTATGTTCATATAATCTTTTATTTATACTTCTTGTTGTTTCTCCAATATATTTTCATCCAGGTCCATATTTTTATATTAAAGTTGTGGTCAATCTCGTTACGGTGAACAAACAATGCGTTTTTTTGAATGCCCGCTTTGTGTTCATACGATCTTTTATTTATACTTCTTGATGTTTCGACAATATATTTTCCTCCAAGCCCATATGTTAAAGTTGAGGTCAATCTCGTCGCGGTGAACAAACAATGCGTTTTACGCGTTGTTGTTTTTTAAAATGCCTCTTTTGTGTTCATATAATCTTTTATTTACACTCCTTGATGTCTCCCCAATATATTTTTCTCCAGGTCCATTTTGTATGTCAAAGTTGTGGTCAATGTTGTTACGGTCAACAAACAATGCGTTTTATGTGTTTTTTTTTTAAATGCCTCTTTTGTGTTCATATAATCTTTTATTTACACTTCTTGATGTTTCGCGAATATATTTTCTTCCAGGTCCATTTTTTATGTCATAGTTGTTGTCACTCTCGTTACGGTGAACAACTAATGCGGTGAACGTTTTCTTCTTTAAGATGTCTCTTTTCTGTTCATATAATCTTTTCTCGAAATTTTTCAGGTTTCTCCGATATATTATTCCTGACAATCCCTGCAGGTGATAGAGTAAATTACTCCTTCAAGTTTTGGCTTGTGTTTTGTTTTCTATTAATTAAGTCTTATATTGTTTTAGATACATTTGTGATAAATTTTAATGTTGAGTTTAGATAATTTCTTTTCAGTTTTAGATGTGAAAGAGTGGGTAGAAAATATATTTTTGGTTTCGTTGGGTTTGTCCGGAGTGGCCGGCTTTTCTATTTTGGAATATTTTATGAGCTTTTTTTTTTCGCATTGAATATGAAATAGTATGCGTTCTGGGGGGCCGTGAAAGTATTAAAAAGCCTTCGACAAAAATCGAACTTGGATCTCTATTTTATCCAGTAAAAGTAACGTCTTTAGTAATACGAAATAATCCCTCATGAAATATACTTTAAAAAAGTAGTTGTTTACTTTTAGAGTTAAAAGCAGAAGCTGGCAAATGTATGTTCGCAGATGCCTCAACGAGAAAAAAAATAAACATGCTTCATTAGCATATACTTAAAACTAAACGTAGCATTGGGTCAGACTGGAAGATTGTGTTGCGGGAATCACATAAGCGGTGGAATTAACCTTATAAGTCATCTTTGGAAACCTTCGTTTCTAGTTTATTTCGAACATTGACGCCAGGGGAGAATGAAGCTCAAACATTATCTAACATATTAGAAGTAGAATCAAAATGAAATGGTCAAGTCCGACAATTATTTTAAGACGTTTTTGTTTATCTATAAAAAGAATGTATAAACATAAAAATGTCTTAAAATAGAATGAATATATATATATATATATATATATATCCCCCTCCCATATCAATATATAACTTCCGTTAAGTTAACAGACTTAATGTGTCAATGTCTGGATTTCCTCTAAAAATTTAAATTTGAAAGAATAGAAATGTTACATCTAACTCAATCATGTCTCTCTCCCCCCTTCACTTCCTCACTTCGTTAATTTACATATACTTATTACTGCCCGTCATAAATGTGTAAATTTCTGTTCATTTTTCGTTTCAACCTTTGGAAGTAAAGTCTGATGATCCGCTGTCCTTTGAAAGGGCTGTGGTGAAATAATTTATTATATGGAACCTTAAAGTGGTCTGTTTTTATTTAAATTATTAGCTCTGATTTACATTGAGCTCTCTGGATTTATCCTCCTTGGGTCTATCCATACGGATTACCTAGTTTTTCGTAAACTATATATACATACATACATACATACATACATACATACATATATATATATATATATATATATATATATATATATATATATATATATATATATAAAGATATATATATATATGTATGTATGCACCGTGTTCTCACAAGAGTCTATTTCAAATACAATTATCCACGTAAAAAACGCGTGAAATAATGCGTAATTATATGTACATATATACAGAGCACGATGGGTAAATTTTCGCCATTTTATATTCTTAAGTTCGCGCATGCGCGTTGTATGATTTTGATTTTCTCGACTGTAGTGTATAGTAGGGTCAGTTGGACACCGACTTTGAGAAAATGAGCGCCATGACGCAATTCACTACACCAGAAATTTGGAACAGCATGCTGTACTTCTTGGCATTCGTGCCGGAAGTTCCAATATGAACATTTCAGATTGTTTGGGTGTTAATCTGAGGATAATCTGATTTGGAAAGAGTTGGATGAGTCTAATGGTGATTATAAAGGATTTTGAGTGATCACTGGTGATGGCGGCACTATGCCTCCATTCATTTTCCCACCTGGCCTCAGACTCAGAGGCCTAGATTATGTGTCTTGAAGAGGTAGTGCTGCCTTGGGTGAAGAGGTAGTGCTGCCTTGGGTGAAGAGGATGGCTCTTGGAAGACACTATGTCTGGCAACAGGACTCTGCATTATGCCACACAAGCGGGAGAATCCAGTCATGGCTGTCAGACAATTTCTGAAACTACACCACCCATTACATCTGGCAACCTAACGCCCCAGACTGCAACTCCCTTAATTATAATGTGTGGGGCGCAGTTGAGCGAGAGACCAGAAATACTCCTCTTAACACCAAAGGCAACAATTATGGCAGCATTCACCAACTTAAACAAGGATACTCTCCAGAAGAGTTGGAGGACATTCCGAAATTGTCCGAAGGCTGTGGTTGAAACCGATGGCGATTTTATTGAATTAATTTACTTTTGCATTTCAAGATATCTTTGTGTAATTTTGGTAAATATGTCTGTTAAAATGAGATGTCGTCGTTATTTTCATTTTTGCGTCATTTAGACGACAATTTATCCATCGCGCCCTGTAAATGGTCGGCCTTGGTTTTGTTCCCTTTTCTGACCGCCACATCCATTTGGTCTTCTTGCAAATTATATGTAATCCATTCTTCCCGCTTCCCTTCACTGCCTTCAACAGTTTTTGTTTTTGTAGTTTCCTTTCGATGGTGGCTATCAACACTGTATCATCTGCATATTTTATATTGTTAAGATTGTGGACGCTAATAATGAATCCTCTCAGAATAGTTTCACTGCAGAAGTTGAAATAGTTTGGTGAGAAGACACCTCCTTGTCTCACACCCTTTCTATTTTCGTATATTTACAGAATTCATTTTCTATCCGTATGTAGGTGATTTGCTCCCACTTACAAAAGATTTGTAGAAAATATTTAATGTTACCATATTAAATAAAAAAGACGCTTCAGAAGTGGATTATGAGTATTTAATGCCTAAGATCATGTTCTAATGCGCGCACACACACGCCCACACACACACGCACACACACACACGCACACACACACACGCACACACACACACACACACACACTGTGATTGTGTCATCGTATAATTTTGAGCCTCACAATAACTGGACATACATTTACATACATCTAGAAATAATCTGCTTTTTTTTCATATTGTACTATTCAAGTATACATTCTGGTTTCTTACAATTGATGTTTAGTCCTTTCTTCCTGCTTTCCTTCCCTATTTTCTGCAGGAGTTCTTGTCATTCCCTGTGTCTGCTATCAACACTGTATCATCTGCATATTTTACTTCGCTTTTGTAAAGCATCTTCCATTGTGCCAGTGCACCTTCAGATCTCAGTGTCCTATTTCACATCAACTGTTAAGACACCAATTTGTGATTTGTATGCTGGGCTCTTTTGGCTGACAAGCATACGTTCTGCTTTCTTACAATTCATGTTTAGTCCTTTCTTCATGCTTTCCTTCACTATCTTCTGCAGCAGTTCTTGTCATTCCCTGTGTCTGCTATCAACACTGTATCATCTGCATATTTTATGGTGTTCAGATTCTGGCTACCAATAATGAATCCTCTCAGAATAGTTTCACTGCAGAAGTTGAAATAGTTTGGTGAGAAGACACCTCCTTGTCTCACACCCCTTTCTATTTTCCTATATTTACTGAATTCATTTTCTATCCGTATTCAGCCGGGTTTGCTACAAGTATATGTTCCTGATAATTCTAAGATTCTTCTCAAATATTCCAAGGTTGCCTAGCAGTTCCAACAGTTCTCTGTGATGTGCTTTATCAAAAGCTTTTGAAGAATCTATAAAATACAGGTATATATCCTTCTGCATTTGTAATGCTCTTTCTGATCTCATACTGAACATAAATATCAATATCATATTCCTTGTTCCAGTGTCTTTGACAAACACACACGGTTCTTGTCCAATTGCAGGTCTGATTCTGCTACGCTCTCTTTTCTTCAGTATTCAAATGATATGTTTTGTTATATGAACTCATTAGGCTGGTTGTCTGATGGAGTTCACATTTATTTACACCTGGCTTCTTATTAGAAAGAGCAATACAAATGCATCTACTTTGTAGATTACGAAAATTATGTTTGATCAAGTACATCACGAAGAATAGTTGGAACTTCTAGAGAACACCTTTGCCATATTGTGTAAATAAATGGCAGAGATATCAAAAATACCAGATTAGAAGAAATATAAAATTAGGGAGAAATATCAAAAAGACAAACTTTATTAAGAGATACAAAGAACAGAAAATTGCAGGGGGGGGGGCAAATGGCGCTAACTTTCTGAGGGGTCATGGCACATAAAAGAAGAATATACATAGGTAGAAAGTGAAATTTATGAAGCAGACACATACTAATTAGGAATACACAATTTGTACACGCGTAAAAGGTCAGATCCCCACAAATTAATAAAAGAAACCCACTAAAAACACACATACGATTTCATTTATCTGAAGAGACACATACATAAAATGTACAAACTGAATCCTCATCTAAATTTTATATCTCGTTTTTCTTTCATGTGCAACATCTTTTCAGGTCGTCGCCGATCAAAGATCTCCAGAACTTCATATCCTTTCTAACTTTCCTGTCATCCAGTTTTAAAAGCTTCTAAGGTGGGCTTCTTGTTATCCTCTTGTATATCATGTGAGGGTTAAATTCTCCGAGGTTTTTTTCTCTCATTATGTGTCCCAGATATTTGAACCATCTCTATGTGATTTCATATATAAATGTTATTGATCACATTTTCTCGTTGTTTCCGTTCATGATATTCTCAGCATCGTTCTGTAGAATCGTGTCTGTCTTGCCTCAAGCCTCCTCCGCATCTCTCAGGAAAATCTCAAAAATATTATTATATATTCTTATTGAAGATTAATATTGTTGAGATCAATAAAACATCCTTCGTCGCCACTGTTGAGATGTTGAGTGTTTCCACGTGAGTATATGGTAATAACGAACAAACACAGTCGTAGGGAAAAATACTGGTATATTCATAGAGGTATTTACATCAGAGAGATTAGTAGTAGAACGAACGTAGGTTAGTAGTAACAATAAGTAATAGTAATAAAGTCCAACGGTATCTTCCGGTCGAGAAACGGAAGTGTAACTGATCACTACAGAAGTGTCAAACTGCACTGCACTACACTGCTACACTCCTCCCAGTCTCTAGAACTACTGTTCTATTTATAATAATAGGATCAGTCTATTGTGGTTGTGAAGGTTGGTGCGCCCCAACAAATATTATGTAGAAGTTTAGAAATTATAGTATCTATTTCTAACGAAAACTTCAGTCAGTTATGTTCCATACATGAAACACGCTTAGACGGTTATGTATCTTTCGATACATGACTGACGAGGCAGAATTTTTCCTGCAATAGATTGCCATTTCTTTCTGCAGTAGACCAGTTGCAATCCAAGGCTATAAAACCCGTTCTCAAGGGTATTAGCACGTATGGGAATGTAATAGATTCGACTGGAATTCGAACTCGGCTCTCTGATTCCTTAATCCGAGCCGCTATCTATAACTCCGCCGTGTCTCCTCAAAATAATCAGTCAGTTACGTGCCATGCGTGATAAACGCTTAGGCGATCATGCATCTTTCGATACATGACTGACGAGGCATATTTTGCTCGCAGTAGGCTGCCATTTCTTTCTGCGGTAGACCAGTTGCCATCCAAGGCTATAGAACCTGTTCTACTATTTACCCATAGATAGGGAGAGAAGAATAGGATTCATACCTTTCCCAAGGGTATTAGCACGTAAGTAAACAAAAATTTACTATTTCTGACTTTGCAATCCGACTTGGAATTCTAATGTCATATTTTCCAATTCTCCAGATAGTAAATTTTCTGTTTAAGAATCGTGTAAACACACACTGCTAAACACTATCAAATTCTATGACTGCAGACATAGAGATAAGAAAAATCATAAAATGTGTTGTGCTATTTTTTAATGTTTGGAAACTTCTCGAAAAAAATTCTTATGTTTATACAAGAAAACAGGATAGACTGAAAAATAAAAGAACTGGTGACGTGGCATAATACACAAGAAATGAAAATTAGAAAAGAACGTACAGCATTGTATTTGATGATGAGAGAATGTAGCGAAAAAAGCTTCAAGAACGCATATGAATCATTTGAATGTTTTCATTGTATCCATGTGATTTGCATCACATAAGAAAGGCATAAAAAGGCGCGAAATAAAAAGGGAACGAATAAAAGAGAGAATTGGGCAAAGAGAGAGAGAGAGAGAGAGAGAGAGAGAGAAAAGGAAAGAATGAAGATAACAAAGAAGACAGAATATAAGAAAATTTATCGAAATGGATGACCAGAATAATTACGATAATTAGGAGAAAATAATAAGAAAACTATTGAAAGATTACGATTGCCAGTTTTAATAATAATAATAATAATAAAATAATAATAATAATAATAATGAAGAAGAATTTAAAATTAATCCAGAAAGATTACGATTGCCAGTTTTAATAATAATAATAATAATAATAATAATAAATAATAATAATGAAGAAGAAGAATTTAAAATTAAACCAGAAAGATTACGATTGCCAGTTTTAATAATAATAATAATAATGATGATGATAATAATAATAATAATAATAATAATAATACTGAAGAATTTAAAATTAAAATCATTTTCGTTAGTTTTTACGTCATTATAATTGACTAATATGATAAAAATAATTAACTAATATAATAAAAATTATATTATGTGATTATTTTAAGATAGTTGTCATAATCTGCGTTAGTAGTAATAACAGTCATAATAAAAGTAATAATAACATACTAATAATAAGCTGAGTAATAATATGTAGTAATTATAAGAGTAATAATAATAAGCAGTAATAGCCACGGTGATCATAAGGAGAGTAATAAAAACAGTTGTAGTAATAGATTAGATCGCGAAGGATTCTATGTTTCACTAACACCTTAAGGGACATAGTCTGAAAAAATATCCAGAATCCATCGACTTTAAACTTCATTAAGAAAATTAAATAGTCAAATTAATAATGACCCTCCCCGGGAGTGGGAGATACTAATTAACAGGAGAGTTCCATAAAATTTATACTAAACTACAGAGTGTCCCTAGTTTGGACACACAGGCAAAAATGCATATTTTCAAGAAATTTTCAACAAAATTTTACTGAATTGTAATATTAACAAATAACATCTTCAATATGACTTCCATCATTTTTGATGCAAAGGTGGATGCGCTTTGAAAGATTCACGTGAATTCGATGCAATAACCGCACATTGCTAACAGTTCACTCTTTAGGCGTTCAATCAAGTGTGTTGCATCTGTGATTTTCATTGAGTACACCTTCTCTTTTAGTATACCCCACAAAAAGAAGTCAGTTCTTTCTTCTTTCGACAAAACCATGTTTACTATGTGGAGGTAAAAAAGAAACACATAGTTAATAAGATTTCCTATGTATCCAGACTTTAGGGACACACCCCATGTATTGGGTTCATTGCTCTTACTAACTAATCAACTAACGGTGAAATTCAACATGATTATCTCCCCATCATCTTACGCACGTTTCAGTTGTATTTCATTCACGTTACCTACGTTTCATTCGTCTTGTCGCGTTGATTATCAATACAATCGCATTTCTCAAGGTAACCGCCGTTTGTACAAAGACTTGTATTTTATCTTTTTATCCTTAGATGGAATTTTTAAACTTAACTTGAAGAAGAGACACACCGTCGAAATATTTTTAATATTTGTTAAACACTGTGTCTTATCTTAAACAAAATACTAAAAATGGAACAAAATATCGGACGTCTTACGTTAATCATTTTGTTAAGTAGATAGTAATAATAACAATATTAAAAATAGATAGAATAATAATAATAGTAATAACAAACCATAGAGATAACAATAAGACTAATAGATAATAATAATAATCATAATAGATAATAATAATAATCATAATAGATAATAATAGATAATATTAATAATAATACTAATAAATAATAATAATAATAACAAGAACAACAGCAGTACTAATAGACAGTCATAAAACAAAACAGAAATAATATTGACTTTAATATTCCGCAGAAGAGCGTGTAGGGAGGGTAGCAGTTACGGGTGCAGAAATTGCGATCGATGGGCCAAGTTCAAATTCTGTTCAAGTTTACGTTCATTCTCGCAAAAAATAGTAAAGGGAAGAAAACATCGTTACTCTCCCCCGGCTATGGATCAAACAAACTGATTGAGCGCTCTAATTTTGGTTAGTAATCATTCTGGGAGAAGGCCAACATTGAATTAAAAACAAGTTGGGTGTGGCGCTAGCAACTGTACATCGTAAAAACCTACCGTCTTTTCTTTTATAGAATACGACATGATTATAATGCGACCCTATGTTTCAGAAGCTAGAAACTGGTAATATATTACAGCCATCCCATATAATCCCGATAATATTTTTTGTTAATTTTGTGAAGGTGTTAATTAATCTATCATAATTTTTTGTTTGATTGTTTTATTATAGTTTATGTTAATAAACTATGAAAATGAAACAAAAATATTGTTTTCCACTGAGAATGAAAAGAGAAACAAATATGGCCGACATATCAAATACCTTTTGTTTATAGATTTTGTTGTTTATTATCTATTGAGTCGAGCGTATTTATAATTTTGGCATTCATAAAATTTTTAAGGTGAGTACTAATTTCTGAAAACGTGTACTTGTGTATAATATACCTCTCCCATGTTTTCACCTTCAATTTTTGTTCAAAATGTCTCGTATTATACATAAGAAATTGCGGTACTTGCTACTGAATGTAAAGAAGGTACAATCTCCACAGGGTGTCGAGAGGTTAGACCGATGGACGGACCGACCGTTTCAGGTGGGTGTAAAGATCCAGCCTGACGGTTAAAAGCACATTAAATGGAATCAGTGAACCAAATTTAGTTCCCAGTACTAAACTCCTTAGGGAATAAAGAAACTGGATACTACAACGATAGAAATTGCGCATTAACCACAACACAGATAAGAATAAGAGTCCGAATAAATCATGGGATTTTTTAAAAATGAATGCTTACAAAATATTGTTTACTGAATCAAAAATTCATGCAACAACAACAACAACAACAACAACAATAATAATAATAATAATAATAATAACAACAACAACAACAAGGAAATACAAAAAATTGTACTCACGAGTAAAGTCTACACCTAACGAAGGGCTTTATCTATGTAAAATAATTTTTGCCACTCGAAAATCTCATGATGCCATTTCTAACCTTAGATCTCTGACCGGGACCCGAAACTAAATGGGTACACACCAGAAATCAAAGCAAATAAAATAATAATAATAATAATAATAATAATGATATGGCAGTCCCTGCAGACTGCAATGTATCTTTGAAGATATTCGAAAAACTGTCAAAATACAAGGACCTTGAAATAGAAATCTCAAAAATGTGGCACATGGCAACATCAACAATCCCTGTTGTAGTTGGAGCCTTAGGATTGGTTGGAAAAGATTCCAGTAGACTAATTGAAGGGATCCCTGGAAGTCCATGCCTCAAAGAGATACAAAAAATTATTCTGACAAGTACAGCCCACTCTTTACGAAGGGCTTTAACTATGTAATAATTTTTTTTTTTTTTGCAGTGAAAAGTGTCATGATATCATTTCTAACCTTAGGTCCCTGGACGGGTCCCGGTAAGAAATGTGTAAACGGCAGATATCAAAGAAAATAAAAACAATAATAATAATAATATGGTTTTGAAGTTGCTAAGAAATGGTACGAAGCGAGTGAAGTTTATTCAAAGCGACCAAATAAAGACCTGGTGGGATATCAAATATCCAATCAGTTAGCGAATAAATAAATAAATAAATAAAAGAAAAGAAAATAAACGTCAGGAGAATGCTACCTCATCGATGATGTTATATATGGTGACAACTATGTCAAGAAATTGATAAGTTTATAAAATTCATCGAATATTGAAGTTGCTAGAATGTGGGACGTTCATTTCACGATTGTTACAGTAATAAATGGAGCGTCCAACTTAACGCTTTAAAATCGAAAAAATTTGAATAATGCAAAGCATCTGATCGCTTTAGAAGTCCGCATTGCTTGTCAGCTCAAATATTCTGCAAAAGATGTGCTCTAAGCCCACAATGCAAGATCTCCGGTTGAGAGCAATAAATCATCGGAAAGAAGAAAGTAGAATAATAATAATAATAATAATAATAATAATAATAATAATAATAATAATAATAATAATAATTGTTCTGTGTGTGTGTTGCCACAGAATAATCAAAGCTAATCACACAAATTTGATAAAAAGCCACTAAAACAGAATGTGCTTTCTTATTGACATGGCAGTCCCTGCAGATTGTAATGTTCCATTGAAATTCTTAAAAAATACTCTCAAAATACAAGAATCTGGAAGTGAAAATTTAAAAAGTGTGGCACATGAGGACATCCATAATTCAAGTGGTAGTCGCAGACCTCGGATTGATTGGAAAAAGATTCCGATAAACTCAATGAAGGGATTCCTGGAAGTCCATGCCTTAAAGAAATTCAAAAGATTTTGCTCACAAGTACAGCATTACAAAAAGCTTTATCTATGTAAAATGTGTGTGATCTTGGTTTTGTTTCTGTTTTTTTATATAAAGATCCTCAGAGGAAAATGTCATAGTGCTATTTCTGATCTTAGATCTCTGGTTAGGACCCGGAAGGAAATGAAATAATAATAATAAAACTACTACTACTACTACTACTACTACTACTACTACTACTACTACTACTACTACTAATAATAATAATAATAATAATCCTTGCTACACAGTATCAGTGCTTGTTAACTAGGAATTATCAAGCACATATACTAAAATACTGTGTTAGACCAAAATGCACAGTTCTGTGATAATTACCCAGAAACAATCGATCATCTTGTATCAGGTTGCACGATATTATTGGCACCCACTGAATATAAAACCCGGCATAACAGAGTGGGCCAATATCTCCACTGGAAAATCTGTAACTTCTACGGGAAGGAAGCCGAAAGAAATTGGTATGAACCCACACCCCCAGACCCGGTTACGGAGATAGAACCTGTTACAATTCTATGGGACTACACAAGACACACAGACAGAACAATCAAAGCTAACCACTCAGACATTGTTAGTAGAGACCGCAAACAAAAAAAGTGCCTCCTTATTGATATGGCAGTCACTGCAGACTGCAATGTATCTTTGAAGATATTCAATAAGCTATCAAAATACAAGGATATTGAAATCGAAAACTCAAAAATGAGGCACATGGGAACATCAACTATCCTTGTTGTAGTTGGAGCCCTCGGATTGGTTGGAAAAGATTCCAGTAGACTAACTGAAGGGATTCCTGGATGTCCATGCCCTAAAGAAATACAAAAAAAATTTCTTACGAGTACAGCCCTCACCTTACGAAGGACTTTATCTATGTATTGTTTTTTTTTGTGTGTCAGTGGCAAATGTCATGATGCCATTTCTAACCTTAGGTATCTGAGCGAGACCCGGAACGAAATGTGTACACGCCAGAAATCAAAGGAAATAATAATAATAATAATAATAATAATAATAATAATAATAATAATAATAATAATAATCTGCGTTTTAAGATTTTTTCCAACGAATTTTAACGAGTACAAACAATCGCATAGAGAACTCCATCAGAGTTTCCGATCGATAATAATAATAATAATAATAATAATAATAATAATAATAATAATAATAATAATAATAATAATAATAATTTTGCAGACGATTTGTGTCGAACGGTATTAGCATAAACTAGAGAGAATACCTTGAAAAGAAAATTCTGGAAATTTCAATCACTGGTAAAAGGATCTAGCAATTTATGGACGAGCCAGCGACAGGCTGAATAGGAAAGAGGATGAGAAACTTGATAAGCAATCGGACATTTCTGGAGAGTTGAAAAACGGAACATGAAAGTCGGAATTGTACCCATAATAATAGATGTTTGCTTTTTCCCAAACACCATAAATGAGATTGCAGTCTTTTGGAATGCCAGGAAGTACATACGACGACGTTTTTGCTAGTGTTTTTGAGGAATGCAGAGGAAAGACCTGGAGATTTGAGGGGATTTGCTGACTGATGGCTTTAGGAATTGAACACCAACCAACTGATGAGAACATGTAAGGGCAAAAAGATAAACATAATAATAATAATAATAATAATAATAATAATAATAATAATAATGATGATGATAATGATGATGATGATTAAAATAGAGAAAGAAGAAATTTTAAATATCAAGCTTGTTGATGATGACACAGGTTTTTAATTTTATGCACCCATACAAGTGTGTTACATGAGCAATAAAGAAAGTTATTTCTAGGAATTATAAAAATTACGAATAAAATTTGATATCTGCAATGAATATAATACCTACTGCATGGTGAATAAACTGGTTCCCCAACAAGCTATTCTTGTAAAAAGGCTAGCTAGACACCCAGTAGCATTAACAGGAAGACATGCCAAAAGGCGGATGAACATTCTTTTAGTGTCACCGGCCATCTAAAGCGGGAGGGTTTCATACCTATGAATGCAGCCAGTGCACTGATGACAACGCTTCCTAGACTGGTGAACAGCCAGGAAACAGGTTCCATCGATGTAATCAACGGTCACGTGCCGTTAACCAAGGCGAGACTTCAACTTGCAAGACATCGGCTATGGTTGACTGACTGCAATCACGATCTCATATCTGCTGCATTGTCGGGTCATCGAGCCTGAAGAGGGATCGTTTACTTGTCCGAAACACGTTACGCATGAATTAATAACTCTCCATCTTTCAACCCGGATATATGGAGGGAAGTGGTCAGATGCTCAACAACGCGGCGATCCTGCAATCACATTCGTTCGTAGGACTGCTACTGCTGCGGCTACTGCTGCGGCTACTGATAATGATGATCAAATCATAGTTTCCAAGGTTTTTAATCGATGAACAGCAGTTGAGTATCGTATAATGTCATTACCAAACTTATACACAAAGTATTTCGAGTGTCTGATATCAGAAATAATAAAGGCACAAGTAGAATTGAAAGGTCAAGGACAAGAATTACGCTCTAATTTCCTGCTACCCCTGCCGTCAGTCTTCACCAACTGTCCCTCTCAATGCCGCAGTTTTGGAATCCACATAGTATCGGATGAGAACAGCTACTACCTTTTGATCTACTAAAGTTGATTGATACAGAAGTCTACATCGTAAGATTTCTAACATCGTAAATCCAATTGATTGATTGGACAAGCAAACTATCCGCTACATACGGAAGATTGCATTGAATGAGATATTTAGAACCGAGTAAATTTGAAAGAGGAGATATTATTGAATGTTTGCACAAGCAATGAAGATTGTGATATCTATGACTAATAAACGACTGATAAGAGGCGCATAAGAAGCAGGAAACGATTTGAAATGTTTACTCTTTGGCTTTAGCTCTTAGCTAATTGCAGAAGTAATCCGAACCCATAAAAGTTGGATATATTTTCAACAGCGTATAAACGACTTAATGCATTTCCTTGACATCAGAAACAGTAAAACTGTAAGTAATACTAAATGATATTTTAAGTCTTATAAATCATGAACTATAGATGAGTAATTCTTCTTCAACGTAACCTGTCCCTTCTGGACGGGGTGGGGCATATATTGTAATTAACATGTCTGTTCACCTGAATACAAGCACAGTCTTTACTTTCAAACCTCCAGCGAGATTTAGAATATGTGGTACTACTCATTTTATGGGTTCCTGTATATAGCCATTGGAAGATTAAAGGGAGTGGATGGAAACATTAAACAGGCCCTTCCTTCTTTTGTTTAGGATTAATGCTTTGGGCCGCTTATAGTCATAAGCATTTCATTGCTTATTATGTAAATAATTTCTGTATTTTAAATAAAGTTTCACGCTTTTGCAATCATCAGACAAACTTTGATGATCACAAAAGCGTGAAAACCAGTGTCGTCACAAACTCATATCCATACAACTGAATATATTAGCCCCATCATTGCTATTGAGCGCATTCTTCTAAGTACTGTACACACAATATATATATATATATATATATATATATATATATATATCTTGTCATCCACAGACAGACTGTTTCGCTGTATCACAGCACATCAGTGTGGCTAGACGTCCGTTTGCCTCTAGCTAGGATCGAACCCCAACTGAATTAGTGTCAGTCGGGGATTCTACCACTAAGCCGTTGGCGCACGACAGGGATGAAGGAGAATTTAAGCGTATTTATTTTTAGATAAACACACAGTGACCGAGAGAACTCGATTCGATTTACCGAAGAGTCTTGCATTATGATATATATATAGATAGATAAATATGATATATATAGAGATAGATAGATATGATATATATATATATATATACATATATATATATACATATATATATATATATATATATATATATATATATATATATATATAGATAGATAGATAGATAGATAGATATATTGATAATATTAGTGGTTAATATACACATACATATGTATGCATATATCTAAAATATCTAAATATATATACATACATACATACACATACATATATATATATGTATAAAAAATAATTCCAAGAGGATATGATCCAGGTAGAACTCAATGTCCAGGACATAGTAAGGATATAATAA
Source organism: Acanthosepion esculentum (assembly GCA_964036315.1). Taxonomy (NCBI): domain Eukaryota; kingdom Metazoa; phylum Mollusca; class Cephalopoda; order Sepiida; family Sepiidae; genus Acanthosepion; species Acanthosepion esculentum. The sequence continues at coordinate 78,482,652 of OZ038513.1, forward strand.
AAAGACTTAAACACTAATATTATAATTGATAATATTTTTTGAATTTCTATGTCTGATGAATTGGATCGTATTTACGATTCCAATGGAATAAATTATGACCATGGAGTATTAGTGCTTAAGACTTTTTATTATATATATATATATATATATATATATATATATATATATATATATATATATATATATATATATATATATATATATATATCATAAAACTTATTTCAAATAAAATATATACATAATAAGCAATGAAATGGTTATGACGATAAGAATTTGTGACCCTGGGTTTCACGCTTTTGCGATCATCAGACAAACTGGTTTATTTTTTTTAAAAATAAGAACTATTTATGTTTGACTACCAGCCCAGATGTGGCAGTCCAGATATGACAGTCCAGATGTGGCAGTCCAGATGTGGCAGCAATATTCGAAACAAGTAGTCGCATATCTCTGTACGATAGTTTCTGGCAAGAAAAATTGTCTATCATGGCACAGTCAACCAATGATCTTAGCTACGGACTTAGCAACTGATTCAATATACACATTCAAATTCATGTCAACGGAAAACGTTAATCCAAAAAGACGCAAGCGAGAGAGAAAAGAGAGAGAGAGAGAGAGAGAGAGAGAGAGAGAGAGAGAGATGATGATGATGATGATGAGGTAGGGAGAACGATATGGAAAACCTGACATAAACTATACATAATATAATTTGGTTAGAAGCTCTTGCTGACACCGAGCTATTGTTATTTTATCCATTCATATGTAAGTTTGTTTATACGGTTAAAAGCGCTTACAACTGGCGAGAACGCATACAGACGACATCTTGCCAGTAGTTAACACTTTTCATGTCCAATTTTAGAAGCAAAAAATCCCGCTAAAAATTTGAAAGAACAAAAATAAAAATAAAGGTAAAAACGTAAGAACTAAAAAAAACTGACAAATATAAAAAATAAAGAAATAAAAAGAAAAAACAACTGCAAATTTGCCAGGAAAGGCATTTATCTGATATTTGGGTAGATATTTGGGTTTTTTCTCATGACTTGTATTTCTTTCAAGATTTTTTGATTTCGAAATACCGAAAGAAATTCTGCGGAGAAAAGAAAAAAGGCAGAAAATAAAACAATTTGTAAATAAATAGAAAATAAAAAAAAATATCTATTGAATTTTATAATGTGGCGTGAACCAACTGACATATCAAATATTTATTGGCTTTCTTTTCTTTGAAAAAATATCGATGCTTTTCAGCTCTCGTTTTTTTTCTTTTTAGTTTTCATCAGTTTAACGCTCAATCTCGTGCGTAAATCTACCTGTCTGTCTGCTTTTTATGTCTATATAGATATGATCAGCTTGAAATATAGAGATAGATATATATATATGAGGAGACTGACATAGATAGATAGATAGATAGATAGATAGATAGATATGAGGAGACTTAGATAGATAGATAGATAGATAGATAGATAGATAGATAGATAGATAGATAGATATGAAGAATGAAATAGATAGATATGAACAGACTGTGATAGATAGATAGATAGATAGATAGATAGATATGAGGAGACTGAGGCAGATAGATAGATAGATATGAACAGACTGTGATAGATAGATAGATAGATAGATAGATATGAGCTGACTGAGATAGATAAATAATTAAAAAAAATCATATATATATATATATATATATATATATATATATATATATATATATATATATATAATTGTAAATATAAAAGTGAACATTGAAGTCAACACTCAGATGTGACAGGCTGTTTCATCCTGGATGCAATCGTCAGGCCGACGATGTTCTCGGTGCATGTGAGTGTTGCTGGTAATCCGCTATCTTTTAGGGCTGTTTCGTTGTCTTTCTTAGCTTTGTTAAATATAGATTCGTTGAAGGAATTGTCGGAAAGCCAGCGGTTAATCGATTTTGGTATCTATTTGATTATAGAAGGCGGGTGGTTGGAAGATGTGTGTATATAGAATGGTTTATCATTGGGTTTTCTGTAACAAACCATACATACTCACCACAGAACACAAAAAATGCCAACAGGAAAAGAAATATCATAGGGTTCAACCCACCGTACAGCAAAAACATAAAATCAAACGTAGGAAAAATATTCTTCAAACTTTTACACTTACCGGATTCAAGGGCCCTACACAAAATATTCAACAAAAACACTGTAAAAATCAGTTACAGTTGCACCGAGAAGATGGCACAAATAATAAAAAAGCACAACAGGAATATTATCAACAAACCACACGAACAAATTAAATACAACGTGCAACTGCAGAATAAAGAACGAATGTCCCTTAAACGGTAGTTTATTCGTAATAAATACGTGTTGCTTAATAATGAAAAACATTTCTTTTACACAGCGTATATTTTGGACTTTACTTTATTTCCTTGCCAATTTACTTAGTGCCATGTCTCCGCATTGATCATGCGAATTGAACACTCAAGTGTGGATTTCAGATAATATTTCAGCAAATCACCTTGTCTGTCTATAAATTCATTGATCTGCTCTCATCTATACACAATCAACATGACCTGTTTTTTTATTCCTCCTCCTTCTTCGAATCCGTATAAACGCTGATTTTCTTCATTCATATTATTGTCGCAAATTAAAATCATTTGAACTTTTACAAAATAAGCAAATCGTTATAAGTTGAATTTCTTTTGAACCCGTTTATTGAAATTTCGCAAATAATAACTGCGAAAATACGGCAATTTCTATTGTCATAAATATTTGTATAAGAACAAATATAGATATTTATTTTGTTATTAATATACCCAATGAATCATGACAAATAATAACGTATCATTATTGTCGTCATTACAGATTCCTACCAATAAATACGATTATTCATTCGTCCATTGAATACTGCTGCCATATCTAGTTTGGTATGTATCTAAAGATACTTGATAAAATCCAAAGAAGAATCTGCAATGTTATCGGCCCGGAGCTGGCATTTCGGCTTTAATAATACCTATCTTCCAAGTTCATTTTCTCTAAATATTTTCATGGCAATTTTTTCTTTTGAGCTTTCCATTTTAGTAGCACGCCTTCATGAATTTAAGCGTAGTAATAGATGAGCAGTTATGTTTCAACTTTGTACTATTAAACTTGCTAGTTGTAACCGTAAGTTCAATTCTAATAGTTTCTTCTCTCTCACTTTTCGCTTGCGTAACCTTTTTTCCGGTTTCTTTCTTTCTTCATCAATCTACGATCTTCAAAAATCTAAATGCAATGTCAATCGGCATATTCTGCATTCCTCAATCCAGTTTGTTTGTCATTTCTCCTCAATAAAGTTTTCTTAGTTTATTTCACTGTAAGTGACCCATTACATCTTAGAGGCCTTATCACCTTGTTTGTAGTGAAATGAATAAAAATAATATTTATTATCATATTGATGATAATTATTAGTTTCCAAAATAACAGATATAAATAGGAAGATTTTGTGAAAGAGCGCCGCTTACGTTCCTCAGAAGCAACGCAGTATATTATGCTCAATAGCTTTCCGTTCCTTCAGGTCTAAGGTAAAAGACTTGATAAAAGAGTCTATGAAATAACAAATCAAGAAAACCGAAAATAATAATAATAATAATAATAATAATAATAATAATAATAATAATAATAATAATAACGGGTATGAACACCACCCAGACCCGGTTACGGAGATAGGACCTGTTACAATTCTATGGGACTACACAATACACACTGTCAGAACAATGAAAGCCAACCGCCCAGACATTGTTATTAAAGACCACAAACAAAAAAGTGCCTCCTTATTGATATGGCAGTCCCTACAGACTACAATGTATCTTTGAAGATATTCGAAAAGCTGTCAAAATACAAGGACCTTGAAATAGAAATCTCAAAAATGTGGCACATGGGAACATCAACTATCGCTGTTGTAGTTGGAGCCTTAGGAATGGTTGGAAAAGATTCCAGTAGACTAATTGAAGGGATTCCTGGAAGTCCATGCCTCAAAGAGTTACAAAAAATTATTCTGACAAGTGCAGCCTACACTTTACGAAGAGCTTTATCGATGCAATTTTTTTTTTTTTTTTTTTTTGTCAGTGGAAAGTGTCATGATGCCATTTCTAACCTTAGGTCCCTGGGCGGGACCCGGAAAGAAATGTGTAAACGCCAGAAATCAAAGGAAATAATAATAATAATAATAATAATAATCTGCGTTTTAAGATTTTTTCCAACGAATTTTAACGAGTACAAACAATCGCATAGAGAACTCCATCAGAGTTTCCGATCGATGTCCTTCAGAAAACAATTAGAGAAATGGAAAAACCTGTTCATAGTTCAGCGACATCAGTCGAGTTCATTCCATATGAAATTCAAAGAGAAATATTACGATTTCTTCAAACTGTGGCAATTGTACTGATTCCCATTTGATATATACCAAACATGACTTGATTGATGTGAGTTCTACAACAAAAAAAATAATAAATTAAAATAATTTAATGGCCACAGGTATGATGTGACATCAACAGAACTTGCAGGAAATTCTATCACAAACCACTGTAAAAATTTTACGTACAACTTAAATTAAACTCATATACCTCCGAGCTTTCAACCCTTAAAACGCATGAGGATAGTTACGTAAACTACTAACGTTTCGCACCCTGGGGATGGGAAGGGACAAAATGACTGGAGAGTTCCATAAGATTTCAACACTATTCTATTTGTTTAACTGATCAACTGACAGAAACTTTCAAGATGATCACCACCCATCATGTCATGCATTCCATTCACGGTGGCTGCGTACCATTGGCTTTGTCACGTTGATTACCATTACAACCGTGTTTTTCTCAATACAAGCGACATTTGTAGAAAGAGTTGTAATTTTTTTAAATAATTTTATAGTTGTATGGAAATTGTATTGTTAAACAATATTTATTTTTTATTTTTTTAAGACGCATTACTGTTATAAGTATTGTAATAATAATAATAACAATAATAATAATAACAATGATAATATTTACTCTGGTGCTGCATCAGACATGGCTTCTTACCGTAATAGATTTGAGGATGTCAGAATTTGTTGAAAAATACATCCCTACCCATCCCTAAACATAACCCCGCATTCGAATGTAACTATTAACTGATACAACGAAAAATTGAAATTGAACATACTAGCACCTCTTGTCTTGATGAGTGGATTTATCTGTATCCTTGGAAACACTCAATTATGAAACTTTGCCGTGCCTTTAAAACTGTAAATTAAAAAAAAAAAAGTTACTCCAAAATTCGCTTGACGAGGAAATGGAACTAATGTCTTTAATTTAATAACAAAGTTAAATTCGAAGCTTTTAGCTTACATTTTTGAAACATGGTTATTACTGTGTAACGAACAAAACATATTTTAAATCAGTTAATTTATAATATATATATATATATATATATATATATATATATATATATATCATCCACAGACAGACTGTTTCGCTGTTTCACAGCTCATCAGTGTGGCTATACGTCCGGTTGCCTCTAGCTAGGATCGAAACCCGACTGAATTTGCGTCAGTCGGAACTTCTACCAGTAGGCCGTCGGCTCTCTCTTTCTCTCTCTCTCTCTCTCTCTCTCTCTCTCTCTCTATCTATCTATCTATCTATATATATATATATATATATATATATATATATATATATATATATATATATATATATATATATATATATATATATATATATATATATATATATATATATATGAGCAGCATATCTTCATTCAACGAAGTTTGGTTAAATAATCTAAACATATTATGTCTTTTTATTTTCATTTAATCCTCTCAAATTCAAGGCTCTATTTATTGGTGGTGTTACAAAGCTGATTAAGAAAGTCGCCGTAGTACTTTCAATCTCATTCAAAATCATATTCAGATTGCTAAGTGAAAAACAATAGTTGTGATTTTGTTTTGTAGATGGCCAGGAAAAAAACTATTGTTATATTTATAAACATGTATGAACGCGATGCATTATGGTTAATTCAAAATTAAAATTATCTAAGCTTAATTAATAATTGTAAATAAAAGATAATGACAATTTAAGCCTTTTAAGGCATTGCAGTTATTATTGTTACTGTTTTTTAAAATTACAATTTACATATTTTAAAACCTTGCTGTTATAGACATTTTTAAAAATTATTGCTTTATTCATAATTTATCTTATTTAATGACGGTTGTATTTTTCTTATATAAAGGGTTTCAAGAATTTGAAGTTTTTTTTATTTTCATAGTGGAGTATACTTATATTGTCAGTTAATACATGTCTAAATAGTGATTGTGGACAGGGATGTTCTTTTAAATGTTAAGAGCTTGAATCCAATACGAGAATGTAAAATCATAAAAGAACGTTAATTTCTTACATTGGTAACACATGCATCACACACTCCCGTAGGTTAACTTGTCACTTATTGAAATTTAGAGCAGTTCATGAACATATCGATCATCACATCACAGACAACGAAAATATTTGATGTTTTTTTTTATTTTTTGTCTATACAGAGATGTTGTTCTACAGAAGGATACTAAGTAAACCATGGACTATATATATGTGAGCAATGAGGACGTTTTAAGGATAAGTCAAACAAAAAGGCACGAATTAGATTCATAATGACACAGCTGAAATTTCTAGGATCCGTAATGAGAAAAAGTGGCTTGGAGAATAGGAAAACAGCGCGCAACCTGTCTAAGAGGCTTGGCATAACATGGACCGGCAGAGATATAGTGAAAAGACAAATTTTAATAAGAGCGACAATGGATCGGAAGTTGACGAAAACCTTCTTCCTCCACGTCCTGAACGTGCATGGCAAAAAGAAGAATGAATTAGCGTTGGTTGAATCTGCAGGAATATATCTTCTTGATATAAACGTTGAAGATTTCGTCCTTATTGTCGAATCTCACATCATATTACTAATTCGAAAAGGTCATTTTGTGCTACTTTTCTAAGAGTCATCCCTGGGGTTTTGTCATATTTAGTTTTTGCTGGGTTAATAGTAAGACTCAGTTAACTCCCTTTTCAAATTGTTGCAGGTTTACGCCCGTATCACGTTGAAACATCGGCTTCCGTACGGTCACCGGAGTTAAGCAACGTAGAACCTGGTCAGTACCTAGATGGGTGATCGCTTGGGAATACCAGATACTGTAAGAGTAAATGTGTTGACCATGTTCGTCATAGTCTATGAATATAGAATCCAGCGCAGTATGTAATCTGTTCAATGAAACAACGTTAAAGATTAACACTCACGAGTCAAACACTCTACTGGATCTAAGTATATTGCCAATAGCAGCAGCAGCAACAGTTCCGTAATTCTACTGTCCTCGAAGGTCTCGGGGGTTGGCAGTGAATATTCGGAAAAAAACATGTCTGCCTTTATACACGTCCAATTGAATATTTTGAGCCTTCTGATTGGTTAACTCTTCCATTGGTAAACTATAAAATGAGTCAGCTCATTTTGGTTGGCTCACTAGTACACAAGGCACCCAAAAACTGTAACAAAATGTGCGGTTAATGGATTAGATAATGGTTCGGTATTGTTAATCGGGGAGCAGAGTTCCAATTCCAGTTAGGTTCGTCATATTCACGTACGCGTCAATATCCTTCGGAAATATCTGAGTGGTATTTTTTTTAGGATCCCAGGTATAGACAAACAGTGAGCCCCCGCACCCCCCCCCCAAATATCAACGGTACATGTTTTAGAATAAAATGAGCAATAATACATTTTTATAAATGACAATCAATACAAACCTAAAAAAAAATTTAAAATGCATTTTTATAGTAAAATTACCAACAGTAAAATTTTTTTTATCTCCAATATATATATATATATATATATATATATATATATATATATATATATATATATATATATAATCATTTATTCGAAAAATAACATAAAAATGTTATACAATCACCTCAAAAATAGCCATTTTTGTTTCAACACATCAGGTGTCTTATAAAGTGATGGTGTTGAATGTAGAATAAAGGGTTTTAAAAGGTTCAAATCAATCAAACAACCCTCGATAGGGGAACCGCTGTTACATAAGCTGGAATGACCAATCAAAATACAAGTATATAAGAATTCAAAAAACTTGACAACAAACTTTGGTTCTAATAATTATTTAATGCTTTAATGTTTCATATTGCTTCCAATGTAATTTTTTTTAATATTTGTGTTTTCTAGTGTAGAGATTGTACGTAATTTTATGCTTTCAGGATAAAGCTATGTTTATATATATATTTTTTTAAGCGTATCACCCCAAGCAAGTATATATATATATATATCTATATCTATATATATGTACATATATATAGATATATATATATATATACAGGGTTTGGACAAAATAATTGGAACAGGTGCAAATTCCACTCCTATATTTCAAAGACCTATTATATTAAGAAATTTAACTAAAACTTTGTAATTGCAGGTTATATCGATTGTAAATACGTTTATTTATCTAATTTACTCTCTTTGTCTTATTTATTTTTAGAATTTAGTAAAATTTAAGCTAAATGCGTGACCTCTCTGAGTTTGAAAAAGGGCAAATTGTTGGAGCTTGCATGGTAGGAGCCTCGATCACTAAGGTTGCTGAACTGTTTTCAAGGGCTACCATATCAAGAACTATGACGCAATTTGAGAAAAAGGGCAAAACCTCTAGCAACCGTAGCAATTCGGGCCGGACTTGCACACTTACTGACAGGAACCGACGTGCATTGAAACGCAATGTGGCAAAAAAATCATCGGATTACTCGGCCAAAGTGACTGCTGAGTTGAATAATCATCTGAATAGTCCAGTTTCTACTAAAACTGTTCGCCGTGAGCTCCAAAAGGCTGGATATCATGGAAGAGCCGCCGTAAGGAAACCTCTTCTCTCCACTCGCAACATTCAGAAGAGGTTGAAGTGGTGCAGAGATAACGATGCCTGGTCTGCAGACCAATGGAAGCAAGTCATATTCTCAGATGAGTCCAATTTTTCACTTTTCCCAACTTCATGGCGAGTTTGTGTGTGTAGGCAGCCCAAAGAAGTTTACAACCCTGACTGCCTTCTTCCAACAGTGAAGCATGGAGATGGATCAGTGATAGTTTGGGTCGCCATATCATGGAAATGCCTCGGTCCAATAGTTGCCCTGCATGGTAGAATCAACAACAAAGATTACCTGAACATTTTGGGAAATCATATTCATCCAATGGCCCAGACTTTATTTCCTGATGGTGACTGCATCTTCCAAGACGATAATGCTCCAATACATACCTCTCGAGTGGTTAAGAATTGACATGAAGAGCAAGAAAGTGAGCTAGAACACATGGAGTGGCCTACCCAATATCCAGATATCAATAGTATTGAACATTTGTGGTGCATTTTGGAACGACAATTTAGGAACCACTATCCTTCACCGTCGTGTCCTAAAGAGCTGGAGCAGGTGTTAATGGAAGAATGGCTGAAAATTCCTTTGGATGAAATCAGGAAGCTGTATGATTCCATTCCTAGACGTACTAAAGCTGTATGTGAGGCTAAAGGAGGACCAACTCCATATTAAATAAATTTTATTTGAATTTAACAAGTGTTTCATTTATTTTTTACCAACCCCCATATCTATCTATCTATCTATCTATCTATCTATCTATCTATCTAACTCTCTCTCTCTCTCTCTCTCTCTCTCTCTCTCTCTCTATATATATATATATATATATATATATATATATATATATATTGTCAGCCACAGACAGACTGTTTCGCTGTATCACAGCTCATCAGTGTGGCTAGACGTCCGTTTGCCTCTAGCTAGGATTGAAACCCAACTGAATCCGTGTCAGTCGGGGATTTATCCTAAAAGCATAAAATTACGTACAAAATATTTAGATTTTGGCAATAAATAACCCATAAGCCACTAGACAAAATCAATGAAACCCACCCAATGTATTAATCCTCTCCCCCCACCAGCTATGGGTTAAATTAGTAAGGCTTGTATCACTCAATCATTATTATCCCCCCGCAAAAAAATTATTACAATCTAAAAACATTTTGTGGCTTTAAATAAGCGGCATCGGGTTAATAAGGCGTAGAAACCGAACCAATCAATTAATCAGAATTCAACAATCAGCGCCCTCTATAACAGCCGAGAGAAAGTAAAATGAACATTATATAAAGCGCGGTGTGGCAAAGATAAGTCTGATAAAAGTCATCGGGTCTGTAATAGTTGGCTAATTTCCAATAAACAATTAAAAAATGGGATTTTCACCTAGAGATGTAAATCTGTCAAAAGCAGAACACAAAAAAAAAGCTTTTGAAAAAGCAAATATTTACAGGATGAAATATATTATTTCAGAAGGAAAAAAAAATCACTTTACAATCAAAATAAAGAATAAAACTAAACAACTGAAAAACCATCACCAAAACATAAACAGAAGACATTAATTTCAAAATATTTTTACCTTTTTTGTCGATTAAAAAAGTCGTATTATTCAGTTGTTCGTTTTTATATATTTCTACTTATATTTCATTTTAAAGCTCGATATAATTATTCCTTTTATTTTTAATTTGCTAAAAATTGTTTATGAGCCAATATTCTTGCCGAAGGAATTTACATTCTTCGCCGCTGAAAGGAGTTTTTTTTTTATTCAGTTCTTATGAAAGAAAAACAAAAACTTTTTTCTTCATTAACAGAGAATCGAAAGTTTTTCTATCGATAATCATCTTCGTGTTGTTTGACTTATGTTGCTATGGTTAAATATAAAAAAAGAGACAATATAATCAAGGCGGGAGATAGAGAGAAAGCCAACTGTGAACGAAACAAAGAGTGAGGAGAGAATAAATGAAAGGGGAAGCAATCTGGGAGAGGGGGAATGCAAAAGAAAGGGGAGAGAGAAGGGAAAAATTAAGCGAAAACTAGAGAAAACTGAAAAAAAATAACAAAAGAAAAAAACAAGGAAAATGAAGAAGTGAAAAAATAAACAAGAGATGAAGGAATCAAATTTAAGGAAACATTCTGAAAAGCAATAAGCAAAGAGATAAGTAATGATTAAGGGGGCGAGAAAGAATAAAAGGACAATCCGAGAGAGAAGAAACCAAAAAAAAAAAAAGGAAAATGTATTCAAATAAAAAAAAGGCAAACGGATACACAATGTCAGATATTAAAACATTAGAAAGAAAGAAAACAATCTGAAAAACAAAGGAAACACACGACCAGAACAGAAACCATCTAGAGAAAACGAAACAAGCTGCAAGAGAGGAAACAACGTGGGGAACACGAAACAATCTTTAAAAAAGAAACACTGTAAGTGTAACGAAAGAGTTTAGAAAAAAGAAACAATTTGACAGAGTCGAAGGAATCTTGGAATAATAAAACAATCTGACAGTGAGTTGAAATGCGAGAGAAAAGAAACAATCTGACCAAAACGAAACAGCACCAAAATGAAAATGTGGACGTTGAAGCAATCTTGAAGAAAGCCTTGAGAAAAAAGACCTAATACCGAAAGTCACTGTGTACATATCGAAGAACTGTAAAACTACACAACTGGTACAAGGTCATGGAAAATGGAGTATCGTACTCCGCGATATCCCAAAATGAGACTAGATAATAGTGAAGAAAGACGCTTGACTATTTTTCTGCCCTTTTCTCAATTGGCATGACATGTTTGAATTCAGACGATAATTCGTTTTTCGAACTGAAATCTATTTAATCGAACCGCCTTACTGACGTCGTCACTGTCGAGTCAGTTAATTAAGAAGTGTGTATTTTGGAGAGTGGGTCTCAACGGCTGTTGTGATGCGTCTAGTGTGGTAGTCTAGTGGTAGTGCTTGTCGCTTCCCGCTTTCAGTTACCGCCGCTGGCTAGTAGCAATGCGAAAAGGGGAGCCGAGTGCGTAAGTCTTCCCCTGCCAGTATATAGCCTCTCCATCAGCAAGCTCTATGTAGTGCCTCCTCGTGGCGACACATGGCAACCGAGCACCTTGCGGACTCGGGCTAAACTACAAGGGACGGGTGAGGAGTTTGACCCCCTTAACATGTGGCATGCAGACCCACCATGGGATATTAGTGGTTAAGCCTTTATATATATATATATATATATATATATATATATATATATATATATATATATATATAACATTTTAAAAAAATATGATTGCTTCGGTACATAAGAGTTCTCATGTTTCAAAAGCGAGAGCCGAGACCCTCAATATAATTATTGAAATTTAGTTGAATTCAGGAGTTAAGTCCTGCTTCATCGTCAAGCGAAAATTTAGCAATAAGCTAACTTTTGGTTTACGCTTGTTTATAAGTATGGTCTTTGGAACATTAATTACTATGGAAACGGCTGGCAGCAGTCTTTTGGGTTAAGGGGTCGCAGAGTTAAGTCTTATCTACGGATTCGTCAACTTCGGAGAGATTATGCCGGGTTGTGTTTAAGACACTTGTTTCAAATCTGGTTGTGGCGGTCAGCGTCTCGTCAGTTCAAAGGGGAAGGTATTTTATGTGTGTCTGTTAGTCGTTAAGTGTCGAGAGGATTCTGTTTTTATTGTTATCTATCTATTAATCTATTTATTTATTTGTTTATTCAAATGGCTATTTCATTATACAATGGCGTTGTAATTTGTTTTTTTTTACCATTTCATAAAGTATTTTTTCCATTTAATGATTGGGCACAGCTTAAGCAATTCAACTAAATTTCAGTAATTATATTGAAGTTCTCGGCTCTCGCTTTTGAAACATGAGAACTCTTATGTAGCGAAGGAATCATATTTTTTTTTAAATATTATAATATAAACTCTACTTCTGTATGGAGCACTGTCTTTTTAAAAATGAAGATAAAAATACTAAAGAACTACGGATTATTTACCTAACGTGTTCTTTCCTATTTTTCTGCATACCCGCATATATATATATATATATATATATATATATATATATATATATATATATATATTCAGTTGCCTGGATAGTAGTTTGTTTCGTTTTTAGATTGGTTGATTAGGCAGAATATGGGTGTTGCATTGAAGTTTGTTTTGTAGTCCTTTGCTTTTCGTTCAGCTATAGAGTTTATCTTTTGGTCTATTTTCAGTTTAGCGGCGATAACTTTGGCTTTCTGATATATGTCTTTTTTTGGGGGACGCTTTGACTTGTCTTTTTGTATATTTGTGTATTGTTGTTAGTTAAGTGGTTTTTGTGGATCGTTGATTCCATTGTGTATATGTTTGTGGTTTTTCAGCAAATATAAATACTTTTGGGGAGTTCCTTATTTTTTCTGCGCCTTTTATAATTTTTTTTTCTGGAAATTATCCAAGTGTCTTTTAAATTTTATGTTTCTGACCATGACTGTCATGTCACTTTCGAATTTTACCATTTCCTTACACTAAGGTGGTATTTCCTTGCATTCGGGAGGAATGTTTCCGTCTTCCCAGTGGTCTAGTTTGTTACACAAATGTGGTAGTGGTGTGGCTACCATCTCATTCTTCTTATAAAGCTTTCGATTTTTTCAGTTAGGAGAACTTCATAGGAACATTGGGTGGGTATATGAATGTTTTTCAGTGAGTACCCTAAGTCGATCTTATCTATTTTATGTAACAACAGTGGGAGTGCTCAATCTAAGAGGAAGCTTTATATATATATATATATATATATATATATATATATATATATATATATATATATATATGTGTGTGTGTGTGTGTGTGTGTGTGTGTGTATATAAATATATATATTTCATTAAAAACGACTGACAAGGTGCTTTTATTTAGTTTTTTATATAATTTCTCGTGCGATCTAATAATTTTTTTCTTTTCAGAGGATAAATTATATAAAAATTGTCCTAAAGTTCTTTTTATCCGAGCGCTTTCGGCTATACATTTAGCCATTATCAAGGATTATATTTCAACTGTTAGAATTAGAAATAGTTTGTTATGTGTAGTTTTATAAAGTGATTCATTTTTTGTTTCAAAACACGGTCAAGATATTATGTCCATGTTCAAAGTTAATATTATTAAGTGTTGGTTTGTTTATTTTTATTAGTAAGGCTTCCATTATTTTTAGCCTTTTTTTGCAAGTGGATGATGCTATTATATTAGTGTTGTCGACAAGTATATTCCGAATAGTGTCCGGTAGGTCTCCATGAATATTTAAATGAGATCTAATTGAGCTATTGTCAGAAAGGTGTAGAGTTAGTCTGCGTGTTAAACGATTAACCCTACACCTTTCTGACAATAGCTCAATTAGATCTCATTTAAATATTCATGGAGACCTACCGGACACTATTCGGAATATACTTGTCGACAACACTAATATAATAGCATCATCCACTTGCAAAAAAAGGCTAAAAATAATGGAAGCCTTACTAATAAAAACAAACAAACCAACACTTAATAATATTAACTTTGAACATGGACATAATATCTTGACCGTGTTTTGAAACAAAAAGTGAATCACTTTATAAAACTACACATAACAAACTATTTCTAATTCTAACAGTTGAAATATAATCCTTGATAATGGCTAAATGTATAGCCGAAAGCGCTCGGATAAAAAGAAATTTCGGACAATTTTTATATGAAACACTTTATTAGATCGCACGAGAAATTATATAAAAACTAAATAAAAGCACCTTGTCAGTCGTTTTTAATGAAATGTGCTTGAAAGAAGGATTGCTGCCTAAATACACAAATATATATATATATATATATATATATGTGTGTGTGTGTGTGTGTGTGTGTGTCTGTGTGTGTGTCTGTGCGCACGCGCACGATACTTAGTGGTGAGTGCTCAATATCTGTGATAGAGATATTTTATTCAGTTGCATGGATCCATCTAATTGAATATGTTAACTCTATCACAGATATTGAGCACTTTCCACTAAGTACCGCATATATATATATATATATATATATATATATATATATAAGTGAACATTGAAGTCAACACTCAAAGGCGACAGGCTGTTTTATGCTAGACGCAATAATCAGACCGCCATTTACATACGCTATATTTCTGACATTGAGCACTTTATTCCATAAATATAGCACTCCTTAAAACTATATTTCTTCATATATATATATATATATATATATATATATATATATATATATATATATATATATATATATATATATATATGTATGTATATATATATGTATACATACATATATATATATATATATATATATATTTATGTGAACAGAATAAGATAGATAGATAGATAGAAATGTGAACAAAATAAGATTTATATATGTTTCTATTTGTGTGTGTGTGTGTGTGTGTCTGTCTGTCTGTGTGTATTTGGGCAGAAATCCTTCCTTCATGCACATTTCATTGAATCCGACAGAAAAGGTAACTTGAATTTTATAACATTTCTTATGTCATCTAATTTTTTTTTTCCTTTTCGGTAGATAAATTATATAAAACTACTTCAAAAATATATATAATATATACGGCGTGTAACAGCAAAATTGTCCAAATCGTGAAAAATCATGGGATAATTGTCCATCCCACAAAATGTTTAATATCCCCAAAAAAAAAACACTAAACTAATTAAGTTGCTCTTTTCAAGGTATTCATGTAAGACGTTTAGCCATCTTGACACCATTTGTCGTAAGAATCACCGACAACGCATTTCAGATAATTAGGTAGAAACAGAACAAGTTAAAATTGTTCTGTGTAAGCCCAATTGTCTACCCAACTGAGCAATGGCGAGAGGAAAAATCATTCAGACCTTCAGTAATGGTACCAGCATTCATACTCTGGATTCTTTCTTCAAAGTCGATTCAAGAACCATCAAGGGAACGGTGAATAAATTTAAAAATAGGGAACAGTAAAGAGGAAAATTATATCAGAAATTTTGTAATACCTGGTATATATATATATATATATATATATATATATATATATATATATATATATATATATATATAAAAGTGTACATTGTAGTCAACACTCAGAGGTGACAGGCCACCTGACGATTAGGTCCAGCATGAAAAATATGTAAATTTTATCCAATAACTTTTAGTTAGATAGAGAAGTAAGGTGAACAAAAATAGCGTTAGGGCCTTAATTCTTTTAATTAGAAAATACAAACATTCTAATCATACACCTTCTTAAGGAAGCTAACGTATAGAGGACGCTAGGTGTCTAATATTTTACAGCTATTAAAGAAGAGTGAGTTAATGTTGTTATTATTGAATATATTATATATTCAATAACATATATATATATATATATTCAATAACATATATATATATATATATATATGCTAATCAGCCGGAGGGGTCTATTCATTTTACTGAAGACCTTTGCATTAACGCAGGTGGTTGTTGTTTACGGAATAAACTTATCATTCAAAAGTACTCAACTGAAATATATTTTGAAGAGCTAAATTATGTCATACAATAATATATATATATATATATATATATATATATGTATATATATAAGGCAGGATGTGTGTGTGTGTGTGTGTGTGTGTGTGTGTGTGTGTGTGTGTGTGTGTGTAACGAATGCACGGCCGCAATTTTCGACGGATTTGCACCAAAATTTACATGGACATGCTCCAAATTAGCGGAAGGCCAACACTGATTTTGCATTTCCTAACTCCCATCGATAGTGGAAATAATCTATTTTTTCATGATTCTACGGCAGTTTTCATGTAGTTTTCGGCCATTTGTAACTAGCCAGAGTGAGAGCCTATAGCTGGCTACCACGAATAGACAGGTAGATTCTATTTGCCAGCGTGAGTGCCAACAGCTGACTAATACTAATGTTAACTACCATGCTAGTATGCAAAAAAATCGATAGCTGCATTCGTCACAAGTGGGAAAAATTAAAATCTGCATGGCACTTTACTCCAATTGGCTCATTCGCTTGCTTAAACTCAACGTTGATTCTGAATCCGCAGAACTGAGTTGGGTGTGAAAAAGTATTTGTTGTTAACATTTTTTTTCATTCGTTTTTTCCAGTTACGAGTCCTTTTTTAAAGCTGATCCTTTTGTGTTCATTTTGATTAGTTCTTTTTTCGTGACAGATTTAATGTTTAGTGTAGAGCTTAGAAAAAATCCGCAGTGTGAGATAGGCAAGAAGTAAGGCATGTAGCAACATCACTACGGCAAAGGGCACGTCTTTAAATGCAAGGAAGGGGAAAAATATTTTAAGTCAAGTGATAGCGATTGATGTATGAGTCGTACGATTTTTTAATGAAGTACGAACAACGCCGGGCTATGCTGCTAGTATATATATATATATATATATATATATATATATATATAACTGTATGACATAATTTTATAATTATGTTATATAATAGTATATATAATTAATTGGGTCCTGAAAAATTAATTTCGGTTGAGCTCTCTGGTTTGAGGTGTGAATTTGTAAACAGTGACTATTTAAGTAATATTGCACGACTTAATAGAATTGAGTCACTGTCAGTCACTGTGTGTTTATCTAAATCTAAAAAATAAACACGCTAAAATTCACCTTCATCCCTACCGAGCGCCGATGACTTAGTGGGAGAAGTTCCGACTGACGCAAATTCAGGCTAGCCACACTGATGAGCTGTGAAACAGCGAAACAGTCTGTCTGTGGATGACAAAAATATATATATATATATAATAATAATAATATATATTACTGTATGACATAATTTACCTGTTGAATATATATATATATATATATATATATATATATATATATATATATATATATATATATATACATATATATATATATATAATAAGTTGTATCGATATGAATTTGTGACCCTGTGTTTTACACTTTTGAGATCATCATGACAAACTGGTTTATTTTTTAAAGTTACGTCTATTTATTCTTGTTTGACTATGTTTTGTGGTGGGTGGGGAAATCTGCTTCTGTGTTTGTTTGGGGTGATACGCTCATACACATAGGAACACATACGTACAGGTGTACGCATTGTCGTTCACAGCAACACACATCCATATAAGCGATTGGAGGTTTAGGCGCATATACAAATCCATGTTTCGGCATACACATACACATGCAGTTTAAATTCTATTTTGGTGTCGGGATCTTAGGTTTTTATGTGTGGCTATGTTCATTTCAACAAGGAGCAGGTAGGGGTGTTCTTGGCTCTTTTCTGATCTACCGCATGGGGCGTCAGAGGAACATATACTTCCTCATGCACACACACATACACACACGCACACACACACACAACCACACACACACACACACACACATATATATATATATATATAATATTTTTCTAATCGAGCTAATTGTTTTCTTTTAATTAAAAAATGCAGTCCTACATAATTTATTGTCATGACAAAGGACCTTTATTTTTACGAAATAACTTTTTAAAATGATCGAGGCCGTAAGTTAATATTTTCGCAAGAAAAGATCATAGAAATTTCCAAAAAAGTTATTTTCTTTTATTACCGTATTATTAGATCAAAATTATTTCTATATTTAACTAATATAATGCATAAATTGTTACGTAAGAATTCTTTTTCATATTCATAAATAGGTTTATTTAAATGCCCGTAAGTATCAAAAATATATTCTAAGGAAAAGCTGCTGAAGTCTGTTATGTATACACCTGCTTCGGAATTATTATTACGATGGACATTTTTGGTTCTGATTATATCTATAATTGTAGATGTTATAGTGTTTTTAGATAATAGTATATGTCTATTTTTGACTAATTTATTATTATTAATATTATTATTATTATTATTATTTTTGCGCTTGTTGTTGGTGGTGTTATATTTTTTGTAGATTTTGTATGCTTTTCTTTTAGCATTGTGGAATAAATTAAAGGATTTGCCATGATAAAGTATCTCAAGGAACGAAACGATTTGGCATAGAAAAAAGTTTCCCTCTGGATTTTCTTTTATTTATATTGTAGAATGAAAATATTTACAAAGCTGAATCTTAGAAATAAGGCAAGAAACCATTGTGATTTATAATAGTAGATATTATGGAGTTGTTAGATAATATTATATATCTATTTTTTTTAATGTATTATTATTATTATTATTATTATTATTATTATTATTATTATTGTGGTTGTTTCTGGTGTAATGTTTTTGGAGATTTTGTATGCTTTACTTTCAGCATTGTGGATTAAAAAGTAAGTAATAAGGCAAGAAATGATTGTCTTGCGTCAGGCAAAGAAATAAAGGGGTGATTTTGCAATACTGGATATACATGGATTTGAAATCTGATCTCAAGGCTTGCATCTATCTCACTTTTATGATGTATACGGTATTTTTCTTTGAATCAATTATTTCGTCCATTTATCCAACTTCAATTTTGCTTGTTTTTGTAGCTTCTCTTCTCTTCTCTTCTCTCTTTCGTTCAGTTTCTTACTTATTTTTACTTGTCTTTCTTTTTTTATTTCTTTGCTTTTTTTTGCTTTTTTTCTTCAACTGATTCTTTTGTTTTCTTCAGATTCTGTTAATATTTATTGAGATTTCTCCTTTTGCCTGATTTTACTATTTTCTTTTCTCCGATTATTTTCATGACTTGCCTTTTACTTGTCCTTGCTTTCTCTATTTGTGACTCTTTTTCTATATTTCTTTAATTGACGCAACATGTTCTTTCTCTCCTTTCTTTCAGTACTTCTTTTGCACACTATTATTTACATTATTCGGACTATTGTCCCCATCTTTGTAAGAAAGGAGAGAAAGAAGATGTTGGCCAGAGCGTACAACGGCCGAAACGTTGTAATGAATATGGCGACAAAGATGAGGACAATAGTCCGAATAATGTAAATAGTGTACATAATGCCTCATCTCAGAAATATAGACAGATACTGAAAGACCGAAACGTTGTAATAAATATGGCGACAAAGATGAGGACAATAGTCCGAATAATGTAAATAGTGTACATAATACCTCATCTCAGAAATATAGACAGATACTGAAAGGCCGAAACGTTGTAATAAATATGGCGACAAAGATGAGGAGAATAGTGAGAAAAATGTAAATAATGTACATAATACCTCATCTCATAAATATAGACAGATACTGAAAGGCCGAAACGTTGTAATAAATATGGTGACAAAGATGAGGACAATAGTCCGAAAAATGTAAATAATGTACATAATACCTCATCTCATAAATATAGACAGATACTGAAAGGCCGAAACGTTGTAATAATAATGGCAACAAAGATGGGGACAATAGTCCGAATAATTTAAATAGTTTACATAATACCTCATCTCAGAAATATAGGCAGATACTGAAAGGCCGAAACGTTGTAATAAATATGGCGACAAAGATGAGGAGAATAGTGAGAAAAATGTAAATAATGTACATAATACCTCATCTCATAAATATAGACAGATACTGAAAGGTCGAAACGTTGTAATAAATATGGCGACAAAGATGAGGACAATAGTCCGAATAATGTAAATAGTGTACATAATACCTCATCTCATAAATATAGACAGGTACTGAAAGGCCGAAACGTTGTAATAAATATGGCGACAAAGATGAGGACAATAGTCCGAATAATGTAAATAGTGTACATAATACCTCATCTCATAAATATAGACAGGTACTGAAAGGCCGAAACGTTGTAATAAATATGGCGACAAAGATGAGGACAATAGTCCGAAAAATGTAAATAATGTACATAATACCTCATCTCATAAATATAGACAGATACTGAAAGGCCGAAACGTTGTAATAAATATGTCGACAAAGATGAGGACAATGTTCCGAATAATGTAAATAGTGTACATAATCCCTCATCTCATAAATATAGACAGGTACTGAAGGCCGAAACGTTGTAATAAATATGGCGACAAAGATGAGGACAATAGTCCGAATAATGTAAATAGTGTACATAATACCTCATCTCATAAATATAGACAGGTACTGAAAGGCCGAAACGTTGTAATAAATATGGCGACAAAGATGAGGACAATAGTCCGAATAATGTAAATAGTGTACATAATACCTCATCTCATAAATATAGACAGATACTGAAAGGCCGAAACGTTGTAATAAATATGGCGACAAAGATGAGGACAATAGTCCGAATAATGTAAATAGTGTACATAATACCTCATCTCATAAATATAGACAGATACTGAAAGGCCGAAACGTTGTAATAAATATGTCGACAAAGTTGAGGAAAATGTTCCGAATAATGTAAATAGTGTACATAATACCTCATCTCATAAATATAAACAGATACTTAAAGGCCGAAACGTTGTAATAAATATGGCGACAAAGATGAGGACAATAGTCCGAAAAATGTAAATAATGTACATAATACCTCATCTCATAAATATAGACAGATACTGAAAGGCCGAAACGTTGTAATAAATATGTCGACAAAGATGAGGACAATAGTCCGAAAAATGTAAATAATGTACATAATACCTCATCTCATAAATATAGACAGATACTGAAAGGCCGAAACGTTGTAATAAATATGGCGACAAAGATGAGGACAATAGTCCGAAAAATGTAAATAATGTACATAATACCTCATCTCATAAATATAGACAGGTACTGAAAGGCCGAAACGTTGTAATAAATATGTCGACAAAGATGAGGACAATAGTCCGAAAAATGTAAATAATGTACATAATACCTCATCTCATAAATATAGACAGATACTGAAAGGCCGAAACGTTGTAATAAATATGGCGACAAAGATGAGGTCAATAGTCCGAAAAATGTAAATAATATACATAATACCTCATCTCATAAATATAGACAGGTACTGAAAGGCCGGAAACGTTGTAATAAATATGGCGACAAAGATGAGGACAATAGTCCAAAAAATGTAAATAATGTACATAATACCTCATCTCCTAAATATAGACAGGTACTTCTTTTGCAGTTTTCTTTTTTCTTTTTAATCGATCTTTCTTTTTCTTTCTTTCTTTCTTTCTTCAATTTACATCTTTGTACAATTTACATCTTCCTTTCATTACATCTTCCTTTCATTGCATTTTTATTTCGTTGCCTAATTTCTTACTTACTATTTTTCCTTCTTTTACTCTTTCTTTGCAAACTGGTTTCTATTTCTGCATTCCTTCTTTATTTCTCTTCCGTTCCTTTTTCTTTCTTTTTCTTTCATTCTTTCTTTTGCTTTCATATCCCATATATTCTTAAATCTGCATAAAAATATTCTCTCTTGTGATAAAAAAAATCATTGAGAGAGAAAGTTTGATTCAAAACTCAATTTACAAGAAAAATTGATGAAACATTTCTCTTAGATTTTATAAGGTTTCATTATCTTCGGGGCAAAGATCTCTACAAACAGTGTTCCCCGTAGAACAAAGGAAGAGACAGAATGAGGCGAAAAATTCTTTGGATGCATAATTCAAAAGATAGACTTTTTCCTTTAATGCTTCAATTACCATTCCTGATTTTTTTTCCTTCTATTATTGTCCATTTTTACTTTATTTATTTGTTGCTTGTTTGTAATTTGGATAAAATTTTTCTCTTTGCGATATTTCATTTGTTTCATTACAGCCAGATTCTGCTTATTTTGTTTTATTAATAAACATATTCGCATTTATATTAATTTATTCATTCTCGTCTTTTTTGCTTTCAATCTTTTTTCGCGGCCTTCCTTTTTTTTTCTATGCTTTCTCTTATATTTTTCTTTTAAATCAATCGCTGTCTTCTTTTCTTCTTTCTTTTGTTCTTTCATTGCTTTTAGTTTTCTTTCTTTTATTTTTCTTCTCTTCTATCTTTTATATTTTCGTTTTGTTTGTTTTTCTTTACTTTCATTTTTCCACATCGTTTTCTTTTCTTTTCTCATACACGAAGTATCGTTTCTTTTTGTCATTCTTTCGTTCTTTTTTTATACAGCTTTCTTTCTTGCTTTCTTTCTTTATTTAATCTTCTGTTTCTTCTTCTCTCTTTTGTGCACTCTTTTTTCTTTCTCATATTTCTTTCTTTCGTTCCTTCTTTCCTTCTTTCTTTTAGATTGTTCTCTCTTATTTTATTTATTTTTTCAAAACCTTTTTATTTTCTATTTTGCTTTAATTCTTTTTACTTATTTTTCCTTTCGTTCTTTCTTTTTTTCATTTTAGTTTTGCTTTAATTGATTTATCAGCTTCTTTTCACTCGTTCCTTTTATTTTTTCTTGTCTGTTATTTTTTGTTGTTGTTATTGCTTTCCTGTTTCTTTTTTCTTTCTGTTTTCATTCGGAGAGCATTTCCCGAAATTGTTCTTCATTTTTATGTCACTCAAAACATTTATTCATTTCAAGATCTTAATTACTTTTTCTTTCTTCTTTTTCTTTCAAACTCTCTACTTTTCATCTTTCTTCCCTTTTGATTTACTCTCTTTATTTTCATTCTCCGTTTATTTTCCATCAATTTCTTCTTTATTAAATTTTCCTTCATTCTTTTTCCCTTCTACGGAAAACGTTTTATTTAAATCTTTCACTTTTCTTTCTTGACTTTTTTTCTCCTTCTTCCATTCGTCAGCTTACATCACCCACGCATATTTTAATCGGTTACTTGCATTAATTCACATACACATTCCTTCCTTTCCCCCTCCCTTCCTTTCCTTCCTTCCTTCCGTTCCTTCCTTCCGTTCCTTCCTTCCTTCCTTCTTTCCTTCCTTCTTTCCATCCTTCCTTCCCCCCCTTCTTTTCCCCTTTCCTTCCTTCCTTCTTTCCTTCCTTCCTTCCTTCCTTCCTTCCTTCCTTCCTTCCTTCCTTCCTTCCTTCCTTCCTTCCTTCCTTTCCCCTCCCTTCCTTCCTTTCCCCTTCCTTCCTTTCCTTCCTTCCTTCCGTTCGTCTTTTCCTCATTTCCTCTACCCCACCTTATGTCCTACCATTCTACCTTATATTCTTTTTCACTCTCTCTCTCCTTTCCTTTTTTCTTTCCACCACATCTTCCTTCCTCCTTTCCTGCATTTCTTCCAGTTTTCCTTCCTTTCTTCCGCTATCTCTCCCTTCTTTATTTCGTTCCTTTCTTCTCCCATTCTGTACTCCTTTTCATCTCCGTTCCTTTCTTTTTTCTCTCTCTCTCTTCCTTCCTTCCTTCCTTCCTTCCTTCCTTCCTTCTTCTCTTCCTCTTTTCTTTATTTTCTTCCTATCTTCCTGTCAGTAATCCTTCCTGTTTCCTTTATTCCTCACTCGCTTCTTTCTTTATTTCCTTCCTATCTTCATCCAGTCTGTACTCCTTTCCTTCCTTCCTTTCTTCCTTCCTTCCTTTTCCTTCTTTATTTTCTTCCTATCTTCCTTTCGTCTGTACTTCTTTCCCCTTTCTTCTTTCCTTCTTTACTCACTTCCCTCTTCATTTTTTTCTGTTATTCTTCCATTTCCCCTTCCTTGCTACTTTTTCCCAATCTGTATTTCTTTCTTTCTTTCTTCCTTTCTCTCTCTCTTTCTTTCTTTCCTTCTTTCTTTCTTTCTTTCTTTCTCTCTCTCTTTCTTTCTTTCTTTCTTTCTCTTTGATTTCCCTTAAGCTTCACGTGTCTTTTAATTCTCCTCTTTCAGGCTAATTCTCTATATTCGTCAATTGTTTAATAAAACAATAAAAATAAATTTACGTCTGCCTAAAATAAGACTGTTTTCCTTTTTCATTAAATTCATTTTTGTTTTGCCACAAAAAAGGTTATACGTTTTGCTGTGAAGTTTTTTCATTAAAAATAAAAACATTGATCGACAATCGATCCTATTTCCTCTTGAAAAATGGAAACGAATTCACATTCCTTCACTTAGAGACGTTTCTTCATTTTTTTCTTTTTCATATGATTTGCATTTGTCTTTAAATAAAATTACCAAAAAAAGCAGCCCACGCTATTTCCAAAATAATACATTACAATTATATCTATAGCTGCTTTTGTAAAGATACATATGTACAAGACAGAGCGTGAGAGAGAAAGAGAGAGGGTTAGAGAGAGGCAGAGAGAGTGAGAGGGGAGAGAGGGATTATGAGCGAGAGAGAAATACTCACAGATATAATATAAACAGAATGGGATAGATAGATAGATAGATAGATAGATAGATAGATAGATAGATAGATAGATATGAAAAGCGCTGAGATAGATAGATAGATAGATATAAAAAGGACTGAGTTAGATAGATAGATAGATAGATAGATATGAAAAGGATTGAGATAGATAGATAGATAGATAGATATGAAAAGGACTGAGATAGATAGATAGATAGATAGATAGATAGATAGATAGATATGAAAAGGACTGAGATAGATAGATAGATAGATAGATAGATAGATATGAAAAGGATTGAGATAGATAGATAGATAGATAGATATGAAAAGGATTGAGATAGATAGATAGATAGATAGATAGATATGAAAAGGACTGAGATAGATAGATAGATATATAGATAGATATGAAAAGGACTGAGATAGATAGATAGATAGATAGATAGATAGATAGATATGAAAAGGACTGAGATAGATAGATAGATAGATAGATAGATAGATAGATAGATAGATAGATAGATAGATAGATAGATAGATAGATAGATTCATTCATTCATTCATTCATTCATTTTACAGTTTATCGACATTTCCACGCTATTTAAAGTCAGAAATATTTTACATTGAAGACTTTTTAAGATAAGAATTAAGTACTTATTCATGTCCTACCAATTAAACAATATCTGGGTCAGGAGAGAAGAATTAGATTCCTACCCTTTCCAATGTTATTTGCGCTTAATTGAATGAAACGAACCGGACTGGAATTGGTACTTGGCTCACCGATTTCCAATTTCGTGCTGTAACCTATTACACCACCCGCGCATCCAAACTTACAGCATCTGGTAATCCCAAGCGGTCAGCCATATTGATACTGACCGGGCTCGACGTTGCTTAACTTCGGTAATCGATTGTTTCAACGTGATACTGTCAGTATCGAATATATATATATATATATATATATATATATATATATATATATATATATATATATATATATATAATATTTAAAAAAAATATAATTCCTTCGCTACATAAGAGTTCTCATGTTTCAAAAGCGAGAGCCGAGAACCCTAATATAATTTTTGAAATTAAGTTGAATTAAGGTGTCTGGTCGCGCCTCCTCGTCAAGCGAGAATTTGGAATACGCTATCTTGTCGTTATTCTCGCTTGACGAGGAAGCGTGACCAAACACCTTAATTCAACTTAATTTCAAAAATTATATTAGGGGTCTCGGCTCTCGCTTTTGAAACATGAGAACTCTTATGTACCGAAGGAATCATATTTTTAAAATAAATATTATAATATAAGCTCTACTTCTGTATGGAGCACTGTTATAAATATGTTATAGAATCACTACAAAAATAGCTTATGTAACAGCGTTTACCCCTAGTGAAGGATCGTTAATTAATTTGAAACTTTTAAAATTATTTATTCTACGTTCAACATCATCACTTGATAAGACACTGGAGGTGTTGAAACAAAATGGCTATTTTTGTAGTGATTTTATAACATATTTATGTTATCATTTTTAAATAAACAATTATATCTGCTCTACTCTGTATTGAGCACTCTTTTAAGAATAATAATTGTTGGTTATTGGAATTTAAACTTGGATAGATCATTTACCAAAGAACCTCATTAGTTATTCAAAAATATTTTGTTGTTTTACCTGGAGAGTAAAGAGGTCGCTCCGGTTGGGATGTAAGTTTCGTGTAGATTTGGGAGATGGAATGACATAGAAGCTTGATAAAGCTTAATCAAGACTCCGTTCAAATATTTTTTGTAATTTAATTTAACGTAGAGTTGCCTCGCCGATTTTTGCTTTGTAGCTTGTTGAAAGTCGTCTGTCGTCTGTCTTTGTAAGAACTCTTCTGGTCCAGCTAACTACCGCCCTATCAGTCTCCTACCACGCTTCGGCAAAGTCTTCGAGGCTTGAATCAATACCGAAGTGGTTAAGAATCTTTCCTCCCACGAGTTATTCTCTTACAAACAATATGGTTTTCGCCTTGTCCGGTCTACGACCAGACCTGCTTACGGCCATAACTGAATATGTATATCAAGCTGTTGCTAATAACGGCAGAGCTTTGGCTCGAAGGCGTTTGTGTTGAGCATGCCGACCTTCTACGTAAGCTTCAGGGATACGGTGTATTGCAGGACGATTATTTGACTTAATCCAATCATTCCTATCAAACCGTGAAATGAATTTCATCCTGGATGGCTTCTCTTCCAGTTTCTTTCATACGAATGCTGGTGTTCCCCAGGGTTATATCCTGGGTCTTACTCTGTTTTTGATCTTCATCAATAATCTTCCTGATGCCATCAGTTCCCAAGTAGTCATATATGTAGATGACGCTACCGATTACTCCTTTCTCAATAATAAAACCGGCATTGTTGACACAATTAACTTGACTGTTGGTCTGAAAAAGGACGTCCAATCTGTGGTTGGCTGGGGCAAGAAATGGCTTGTAAATTTGAATGCCTCCAAAACGAAACTGCTCTCATTTAACCACCGTAGAAAAACCTTCCTTTTTCCTCCTATTATTAGAATTGATGCTCAACTCCATGAGAGCGTCCCTCTGTGTATTCTTGGTCTCACGTTTTCCACTGAACTGAGGTGGAACACTGAATCAAGAGCTTCATTTACTGCAAGGAAACTTGGTTCTCTGCGTTGCGCCAGATGGTTTTTCTCGTCCGGGTCCATTCTTCAAATCTACAAATCAAGCCTTCATCCTTGCAAATAATACTGTTGTTATATATGGTCTGGAGCCCCCGCTGTTCATCCCGGAATTCTCGACAAAATTTAAGGTCGGATCTGCAATGTGATCGGCTTTGACTTGACATCACGTCTCCACTGATTTCCTAACAGACGTTATGTGGCTTCCCTCTGTCTTTTCTACAAATATTTTCATGGCAAATACACTGACGAGCTATTTTCACTGGTGCCCCGACTACATGAATTTAAGAGTGCTACTAGGTTGGCATCTCGGTGTTATCCTTTTACTGTCGAAACAGTTCGCCGTTTCTTCTACTCCAACAGCTTCTTCTCTCGCACTTCCCGACAGTGGAATTCCCTTCCCCTTACTTGCTTCCCTTATAACTATAATCTTCAAAAATTTAAATGCAATATCAATCGATATATTTTGATACCTTGATCTCCGTTCTTCTTCTTATCCTTTCATCAACCTCCCCTCTATAGTGAGTCTTTTCTATTAATTTCACTTTCTGCAACCCCTTGCTTATTAATGGGACTCCCGACATGCTTGGAGTGAAATGCTTAACAAAATTGAATAAACAGCATCGCAACAGACCTCTATAGGTAAATAACTCATCACTGCTGATGGTTGATCTTGTTTGCCGTTTACAAATGCGCCCTGAATCCATTTCAGCAAGAGCCGGAGCCATTCTAGAATCTCATGACTTTCTTTCCTCGACCCACTTGGATATGCAAAGTCGTGGTCGTCTCTGGTTGACTTTTGCTTTCCAGCCAATTTTGATCTTCAATAATTTAAATGCAATGTCAATCATTAATTTCTGCCTTCTTAATTCCTGGTCGTTCATTGTTCTCACTCCTTAATAGCATGGCTTTATTGCCTTGTATGGGGTGAATTGGTTACATATATATATATATATATATATTGATAATATTAGTGGTCAATATATATATATATATATATATATATATTGAACGATAAAAATTATTAAAAAAAATAGAAATCTTCAGACACACTGGGTTGTAGATTAATATTCTTTCGTTTTTATTATTATTATTTCATTTAGATTCCTCGACTAGTTTCGGCCAACATGGCCATCATCAGGAAAAAAATATTTCTGCTTGCTGGTAGCAGTGAACTACAGACATGAATGTCTTGATGGAGAAAATGAACTTTTTTCTGGAGTTTTCATTTTTTTTTTTTTTTATCTTTTTAACGTGAATTTTTTAACATTCCTTGTGTTGGTCAAACAGTCTCTTTTAAGTTGTTATTTGAGATAAGAGCTGGGTGAATTAATGCTGCTCTCAATTCCCTTGGTCAGTCTGACAGTTTATTTGTTCCTGGAGAGGGGATGTGTCTCTGTTAAGTGTTTGTGTGTGTGTGTGTGTTTGTTATTTGGTTCTTAGGGAGTGAGTGAGTATGATATGTGTAAGCGTGTATATTGCTGTGGGTGTCTGTTTTCATTTGGCTCATTAGGAAAGTGAGTGAGTATGATGTGTGTAAGTGTGTATATTCGTGTGGGTGTGTGTAAAAGTGTGAGGCCTCAACACCTCCGTAAGTATGTCAGTTTTGTGTGGGTGAGAAATGTGGATAGGTTTTGATTGATATGGCTATATGTTAATACTATCTATATTGTTAAATTTATGGTTTAGCCCGGCTGGATAGTGTGTTTTCAAACGTCGTATCTACTTATTTTCATGGAACTCTAAAATCTTTCTAATGTTATCTGCTCTGGACTTTTCTATTCTCTCAATTATAGTGAATTTGGCATGGGTTTTGAAATCGTATTTTTCTAGGCGGAAATGTTGTTCTACAGGTAATAATCTTTCATGGGGAGTCGACTTAATTCGATTGCGATAATTATTAATTCTGTAGTGAAAGGGCCATTCAGATATTCCTACATATTGTTTCTGGCATAGTGTGCATTCTATGAGGTAAATTATGTTATGACTTCTACAATCGTGGTAGATTTTGAAATTAGATTTAGTGACTGAGCTAGTGAATGAATTCGTGTGTCGAATGTGGTTGCAGCATAAACTTCTTTTGTTGTTACATGGTTGGGAAAATCCTGTTGTTTTTGTTGTTAGTTTATTACGGATTACCTTGTCCCCTGAAATGTGGTTACTACCTATGATTTCTTTTAGGTTCTTAGGTCTACGATATGCTAGAAGGCCGGGTTCCTTAAACAATTTTTTAGGTCTGGTTTGAGATGTAGTATTTCCCAGCGACTTTTGATTATTTGGGATAGTGGAGACAGAGTGGGGTTGAAAGTGGTTACTAGAGGAATGTGGCTAGATTTATTTTTAATCTTGTACATTAGGGTGTCTTCTCTAGGTGTGGAAATTGCTTTATTTATTTGTTCCCTGATTAGGTGTTGTTTATAGCCATGTGTTGTGAATTGATGCTCCAGATTTTCAATGTGTCTGTTTTATTCTTCATTGTGGGAACATATCCTTATGAGTCTAAGTGCTTGTGAATAGGGAAGGTTCTCTTTGAGGTGTTTAGGGGGGGAGACTTAAAGTGTAGATAGTTGTGGATGTCGGTGATTTTAGTGTGTAGTGTCGTTTGTAGTTTTCTGTTTCATTTATGTAAATGCGGGTGTCTAAAAATGTTACCGATGTTTTGGATTTTTCATAGTCAAACTTAATTGAGTCGTGCACTGTGTTTAGGGTCATGAGGAATTGGATGAGTTTGTCGTCACTGCCCGTGTATACAAAGAATATATCATCGATATATCTTGCATAGAATACGCAATCGCTACTAATGAGGGGATAGATATGGGTCTCCTCAAATTTTCCCATGAATATTGTAGCATATGAAGGCGCTGCAATGGTGCCCATGGCACAGCCTCTTACTTGAAGGTAGTGTGTTCCATTGAAGTTGAAAGTATGCAATATAACAATGTGTTCCATGTGTTTTATGGGTGAGCTTTTGTGGGGTGCCTTGTTTTCTTCTTTTAGTAAGTGCTTCCTGAAGGGCGGTTAGCCCTTCGATGTGTTTAATGTTTGAATAGAGTGACATTACGTCCATAGTCACTGGAATAGCATTCTCTGGAACTGCTTGTATGTGATTAATTTTGTTTAGTTGATCTGTTGTGTCTCTGATGTAGGATTTTACTTCCTTAGCTAGGGGTTGTATGTAATGGTCTACGTATTTTGAAATTTTGGTCGTGTGGCAGTTGAATGATGAAATGACCGGCCTTCCTGGGTTGTTGATTTTGTGTATTTTGGGAAGGAGATAGAAGCGAGCATAATATATAAAAGTGAACATAGAAGTCAACACTTAGAGGCAACAGTCTGTTTCATGGTAGATGCAATCGTCAGGCCACGACTGCATCTAGCAAGAAACAGACCCTCACCTCTAAGTGTTGACTTATATGTTCACTTTTATATTTACACACGCTCTATCTCTTATATTGAGCACTTTATCCCATAAATATAGCACATCTTAAGACTATATTTCTTCATATATATATATGTATATATATATATATATATATATATATATATATATATATATATATATATATATAATATATATATGAATTCCCAAAGGATAGAATCCAGGTAGAACACTATGTCCAGGACAGAGTAAGAATATAATATAAACGATTCAAACACAAATATTCCATGGTTATAATTTGTTACATTGGAATCATAATCACGATCCAATTCATCATACCTTAAAACTATATTTTTATCATATATATATATATATATATATATATATATATATATATATATATATATATATATATATATATATATATATATATATATATATATAAGTAAGACAGAGAAAGTGAACGAAAGATTTTCTATTTGTTTTTCAAGGCATTTGCAGTTATTTTATCGTAGATATCAGTGTATGCACCTAAGTTCATGAATAAGAAATACATACATTCAGTTATAAATTGGTAAATTGCATGTAAATTATTTGCAAACATACAAGAATGATAATATTGTGCTTCAGGAACTCTTTTATGGACGACGAGTGTCAGTTGGGATTTGTAAGGTTTGAGTAAAAAATCTCACTGTAAACTCCGGCAGTTTTGTTTCATGTAAGAGAAACATAAATATGGAAAGAACTGGAGAGACGTTGTTGATGTTTTCATAAATCAAATCCTCAGTATTTTTATCTTTTCTTACAATGTAATTTTGCTTTATTAAATTTCGCTTCATTTTTTTTATTTACCTCTAAAGCAGTGACCCTTGCGATTGTGTTTTTCAATTTAAATTTTTGTTTGAAATTCACTTTTGCCATCGGGGGTAAGGACGACAATAGACATAAATGAATAGATGACAGTGAACAGAAACACTGTGTGCAAATAGGGGATAATATATATATATATATATATATATATATATATATATATATATATATATATATATATATATATAAAGAAATAAATGGGTCAACGAGTACATCTGTGCCCTGTGGGTACGTGAAGCAGTGTAAATAAAAGATTTAAAAATCCCAGTCTAAAAGAAGAAGAAGAATGGGGACGAAAAATAAACAAAAAAGGAAAATCAAATCAAAATGCAAAACGTAATAATAATAATAATAATAATAATAATAATAATAATAATAATAATAATAATAATAATAATGAAAAGAAGAAAATGAAGAAGTTGAAGAAGAAAAAATACACGAAAAGATAGGAAATAAAATAAAAGAGAAAATGTAA
Source organism: Acanthosepion esculentum (assembly GCA_964036315.1). Taxonomy (NCBI): domain Eukaryota; kingdom Metazoa; phylum Mollusca; class Cephalopoda; order Sepiida; family Sepiidae; genus Acanthosepion; species Acanthosepion esculentum. The sequence continues at coordinate 78,514,963 of OZ038513.1, forward strand.
TAATAATAATAATAATAAGAAGAAGAAGAAGAAGAAGAAGAAGAAGAAGAAGAAAGAAGAAGAAGAATTAAAAGAAGAAAGTACATGAAAAAAAGAAAAACATAATAATAATAATAATAATAATAATAATAATAATAATAAGAAGAAGAAGAAGAAGAAGAAGAAGAAACAGATAAAAAATACATATACACATATGGCACACACTTTCAAAGATCTAAAAGATAACATACACATACCATTCCCAGGAACCAATAAATCTGTTAAAATGACCAAGGAGGGAATTCTGAGACTCAGGAATCTCAGGAATCAATTAAAAGAGGCTGTTTAACTAATACAAAGAACTGGTCAAAATTAACGCTAAAAAATCAAAAACACAAACAAAAATACAAACAAAAACAAGTGAAAACTACAGATAAAGTTCATTTTCTTCAGAAAGAATCATTCACTCCTATAGGTCGCCGCTACTAACAAGCAGGGATTTTTTCTGCTGATGATGGCCATTTTGGCCGAAACTAGTCGAGGAACCTAACTGAAATAATAAACCAAAAAATGATGTGTGTCAGAAAATTTTAATTTTAATTTTTTTTTTATAATTTTTCAATTTTTTAATATTTTTTTTTCAAAAATTAATTAATTAATTTGAATTAATTAATTAAAACCATTTATTCTACATTCAAAATTATCACTTGATTAGACACTAGAAGTGTTGAAACAAAATGGCTATTTTTGTAGTGATTTTATAACATATTTATGTTATAATATTTAAATAAATAATTATATCTGCTCTACTCTGTATTGAGCACTCTTTTAAGAAAAATAATTGTTGGTTATTGGAATTTATTCCGTATATACCAATCCTAGACTTGTATATATATATATATATATATATATATATATATATATATATATATATATATATATATATATATATATATATATATATATATATATATTTCATACAATAGGAATTAAGATTGAATAAAACATTGAGCTATGTGAATCAGTTTTAATATTTTATATTATTAGGATTCACTTCGATTATACACCAACGAAGTATTGCCTGTATATATATATATATATATATATATATATATATATATAATTATATAAATATATATATATATATATATATATATATATATATAATTATATATATATATATATATATATATATATATATATATATATATATATATATATATATATATATATATACTGAAAGGTTTTTGATTATATGATTATAATGTATATTTTTAATATAGTTCATTCTATATTTTTCTACTCGTGTTTCGGGTCTTGTGACCTTCATCATGCGAAGAATGCCTATTTCCACATATTATTTAAAGGAATTAATTTTTTACATCATGTTAAATCTTTTAACCATTGTCTTTTGTGCATAGTAACAGTCATCTGAATCCGTCTTGGACTGGCAGAAAAAATGCTCCTTTTCTTGAGGGCAAATAAAACAATTAAATTTGGTCAGACAAAGGGAAAGGAAGGAGGCAGCCTTTGTTCTTATCTTTTTTTGTCCCCTTGTCTCCCTTCAGCCCTTCATCTGTTCCTGTGTATTGTGCATATGTATGCGTTTGTCAGTAAGTGTATATATATTCTTTCTCCATACATATATATTGTATTAATACAAGGAAATAGTATATATATGCACTTTGTATGGTGTGTAGGGTTCGTGTGTGTGGTCCGTCTAGTGTGTTTTTGCCATCATGTGTGGTATATTCATTCTCCATATTATATTATTGTAAGGAAACCTATATAGTGACTACATGCATTTTGTATGCCGTGTTTGTGGATGTGTTTGACTCTCTCTCTCTTTCTCTCTCTCTCTCTCTCTCTCTCTCTATACATATATATATATATATATATATATATATATATATATATATATATATATATATATATATTGCGTACAGTAGGAATTAAGATTGAATAAAACATTGAGCTATGTGAACCAGTTTTAATATTTTATATTATTAAGATTCACTTGGATTATACACCAACGAATTATTTCCTATATATATATATATATATATATATATATATATATATATATATATATATATATATATATATATATAATCCGAGAGAATGATAAGATAACGAACAAATAGGAAACGTTTATAAATCTATCATGTCATGTTTCGCTTTTGTTAAAACTTCATCAGAGAATGAAATATGGAAAGAAATCTGGTATTTTAATTTTTGTGTTGTTTTTATTTTATTTGTTGAACAGACTTCATGTGAATTTGACTTGTCCAGCAGCATTCGTGTGTATAATTTGTGTGTAAAGTGTATGATAATTCTAATTTATTTATGCAGGATTCGGATGATAATGTATATATTAATGTATGTCAGCATTTGGTACATTTTATAAGTTTGGCGTACGGTGCTATTTAAATATATGAGTATTTAATAAGTAACTAATATTTTTTACTGTAAACCATAATGGTGGATTCAAAATATTGATTTCCTTGTACATGTTGATAGAACACTGTTGCCTTTTTTGGAGCAAACTTTTGAATATTAATTAATTATTTGCTGCACTATCTTTTTGAACTTGCACATCTGCATATAAAAAAGTCCTTGAATTAAGGATGACACTTTCGTTTTTAGTTTGAAAGCGTCTCAAATTATACAATCACTAATTAAATGATAGTTGATCCACACATCTGGTTAGGTCTTCTATGTATTTAGATAACAAATGCGTAGATACAAAGAAGAATCTGTAATGTTATTGGACCTGACCTGGCATGTTGGTTTTAGTCATTTCCCATCGCTGTAACTTGGCTCCACTTTTCTATAAATACTTTAATGTTAATTTTTCAGTCGAACTTTCCTCTATATTCTCTAGAGTTTTCGAATTTAAGCGCAGTACTAGATCGGCGCTCCGTTCCTCTCCTTTGAAATGTAACCGCAAATTCTATGCTGACATTTTCTTCTTTCACATTTTCCGACTGTCGAATTCACTTCCGGCGTCTTGCTCCCCAGTTAACTTTGACCTTCAAAAATTCAAACTCAATGTCAACCGTTATTTTCTGACAATTCCTGTTGATTTATAGTTATCTCGCCTCTTAGCCGGGGCAATTGCCGTAAACATTTTTGTCGTAGGAAAATTCGCCTCAGGAATTTTCGCCATATGAAAATTCGCCGTATAAAATTTTTGCCGTAATACAATTTCGCCGCATATTTTTCACAATAACCTTTTCTTGAAAGTCCCTTTTTATGTTAAATTTAATATGCGAAATACCTTGTTATCAATTATATGTGGATGTCTTTTTTACAGAGTCAAACATCATTCTTTGATCAGATGTTTTATATTGGAGTTGGTTGCGTATTCAATAATATGATAATATAATTGAGTGAGAATTATTGGCAGACTGATATTATGTTAACAGAATGTTTAACGTTAAATCTGAAATCTGAAATTGCATGACGTAGGTTCTGGTGTCAAGTTGAAATCTTTGCGCTCCTATCTGGCGAGGATGATTTTGATCCTATAACTCCGCATAATAAATTGTTTAAATCGAACTAATAATAGTGTAAGCCAGATATACCTGATAACAAGGTACTTCACATATTAAAAAAATGCGGCGAAATTGTCTTATGGCAAAAATCCCATACGGAATGTTTTCTACGGCGAAAAATTTCTGAGGCGAGTTTTCCTACAGCAAAAATGTTTAAGGCAAATGTTTCTAGAACCCTTTTTTCTTTAATGGTGATCTTTTTGTGAAGTATGATTCTGCAAAATTCCTTTCAAGTTACAGAAACTAGGGCGATTCCTTGATAGTTTCCATAATCATCTTAACTATACTTTCCCTTATAAAGTAGCATTAATTAATCTTCTGCAACTTACCAATCTTCTGGAACTGATTCCTTATTTTGAACATTCTGCAAAAGACAAGGCAGACTTTGCACCAATTTCTGATTTCCACACTTTAGAAGCTCTGTATCTAATTTCTTGCCTCCCAGTCAAATTTGAATGCAATGTCAATTGCTATCTCCCCTCTTCTTAATTCCTGTTCTTTTATTGTTCTCTCTCTTTAATAATGTTTTTCTTTTTCTCCAATTCTTTCACACACACTTACGTCTTAGTAGCTTTATTCCTTTTTTGGAGAGAAATTATTAAAAAAGTACATAGACGCTAACTTTTTCATCTTCAGATGAATGTATTGTGATAGCATATGCGCTTACGAAATAGTGATTATTTCACAACATAAGGTGATCATTTCCCTCCAGAGTAAATCTCCTCAATCCTTGTACCTGTCTAGAGTGTTGCCGTAAACGTTAATACTGCTGATGCTTTTACAAGCATTGTATTTACCACTGTCGTAAAAGGTATAGGCACTCGTCTGCACTATATAATGATCATCATTATAGAGCCGAATTTGAAAAAAAAAGTTTTTAAATGCTTGAAATAAATTTTAAAAAATATTATCTCTCCGTTCCGAAATAGTTGTTCATGTTGTTCCAAAATAATTGTTCCAGTAGATAAAAAAACACCAAAAAGAACAAAAAATATCATTTATTCCCATACTCAACAGTAAATGAGTAATATTAGTGAATTGTCATATAAATAAGTGTGAAATATGTCGAAACTGATATACATAAACAGTTAAATTAATAACAAAAATAACTGGGGAAGGTTTACTTTAACAAAAGCAGTTTTTGTTACAACTCATCAGAAATAGAAATGGATACTTCAAGTTTTCCTTCTCTTTCAAGCTTCTCTTTAGACATGTGCCGGAGTTTATAGTTGTTATCGCCGTCAACTAAAATAACTTGTTCCATTGCTAACTGCAAACTTAGAAAAGTATTGTTAAGCTTCGACTTCTGAAGTTTATTGAAGCTGTCTCCCACTGCTTCAATGAACTGATCAATATTATTTGGAGCTTGCTGGTGCTGAATTAATTGAATTGCATTAAAATAACCCAGATCAAGGACAGTGAGATCAGGACTATTTGGAGGCTGGCAAACTAATTCAATTTGCAAACCCAGACGTTCTGCAGGTACGTTTAATTCATCTGCAACTTGTTTTATTGCGCCACGCTTCAGGACACGATCTGTGGATCTTTCCAGCAGTGCTTGCAACACAGCACTACGTTCATTATTTGTCAATTCGTGCTTCTTGCAATTTCGTTTAGCATTTCTGCCAATTGGCTTCTCTTCTCCCATCATAATCTCTTGCCAGCGGGCGGTCTGAAAAAAAATACAATTTTAATGTGGTGAAAAAGTGATATAATTTGCGCTTCAAATTATTCTACCTGAATAAGCTAATATAAATACTTGAGGAACATCAATGCTAACCTGTTAATGTAAACGGCAAACAATTCAACTAACAATTAGTATATTACACATGAGATTTCCGGCTATGGAACAAGTATTTCGGAACAGAGGGAGTATAACTCTAAAGCGTTTGATATGGTGTGGAATGCGGGCCTTCTTCGTAAGCTTCAGGGGTATGGTATTACAGGAGGACTATTTGTCTTACTACAATTATTCCTGTCAAACCGTGAAATGAATGTCGTCCTAACGGGTTCTCCTACGGCTTCTTTATCACGGACGCTGGTGTCCTCCAAGGCTCTATATTGGGCCCTACACTGTTCCTGATCAATGACTTTCCCGATGTCACCAGTTCCAAAGTTGGCATCTACGCGGACGACACCACTATTTACTCCTGCCTCAATAGTAAATCTAGTATCGTTGACAAAACTAACGAGGCCGTAGATCTCGAAAATACCTCCAATCTGTGGTTGACTGGGGCAGGAAATGGATTGTAAACTTTAACGCCTCAAAGACCAAACGTCTCTCCTTTACTCACCACAAGGAACCCTCCTTGGCTCCCATCGGAATGGCTGATTCCCAACTCCCCCGGAGCGCCTCGTTACACCTTCTTGGTCTTACGCTGTCTCCTGACATGATGTGGAATAGATACATTGAATCAATAGCTTCATCTACTGCAAGGAAATTTGGTTCTCTGTGTCGTGCCAGAAAGTTTTTCTCGTCTGAGTCCATTCTTCAAATTTATAAATCAACCATCCGTCCTTGCATAGAATATTGCTATCATATATGGTCTGCTATTCCCGCTGTACGTCTCGAGGTTCTCGACAAAATCCAGAGATGAATATGCAAGTTGATAGGTCCTGATCTGGCATCTAGTCTACAATCACTATCACACAGACGTGCTGTGGCCTCCCTCTATCTTTTCTACAAATATTTTCACGGCAACTGTTCCGACGAGCTACTTTCGCTGGTTCCCGGACTACATGAATTTAAACGTGCTACCAGGCTGGCATCTCGGTCCCACCCTTTCACTGTCAAAACGGTTAAATATAACCGTCTCTTCTTCTCAAACGGTTTCTTCTCCCGCACTTCCCGTCTGTGGAACCCCCTTCCCGTTACTTGCCTCCCCGATGACTATAATCTTCAAATATTGATAGTGTAATGTCAATCGACATCTGACACCGTGAGGTTGTTCCCCGTCCTTCTCTGTACCCTTTCCTCAAACATGTCTCTTTACTCTTGTTCTCAATCCTCTGTAACCCCTTGCGTGCTAGTGACACTCCCACCTTGCTTGGAGTGAAATGCCTTAACAGAAAAAAAAACTATTTCAAAATCTTTCAAGTGAGAATATTACTGAAATGTAATACTTTTACTATAAAATAATTTTAAGGTGTTTTAAATGAAACTTGCTCCATTTCTACACGACACTTAATAAGATGAAACATGTAACAGATATATTTATATACACCCAGACTGATTGAAATTAATGGTTCGATATTAGTTTCAATAATGCTGCAGTTAAATCTTCCTTTTTGGGATGGAACTTTTAAAAGCCTTAAGCATTATAATGTCCATATTAAAGACCTGAATCTGACAATGCATATCTTCCTTCAGGTTGTGTTTCTGTTAGCGATGAAGCTACCAAATTCGAAAGTTCTAACAATCAAGATTTAGTGGTTTAAGTTTTCTTTAATAATGTTCTTAATTGGATTATGCTTAATCCCACAAATCCTCTCTTTCAATAAGATTTTAGTAACCAATGTCCGAAAATAAAGCTGCACAACGTGAAGAAAAACCTTTCACGGGACAACTATCACTGTCTGAACAAGGCTAGCATTTAAGAAATAGTCTACATGATTGGATTTTTTTTTTTAAGCTTATCACCCCAAGCAAGGCTGGAAGCCACTAGCACGCAAGAGGTTACAGAAGGTTTGGAGGAAGAGCAGATAGGAGTGGTAAAGGAGAGGATGTGGAGAAAGATAGTGGATCGATCAAGGCAAGGGGGTTACAGAAGATTTGGAGCGAGAGCAGATAGGAATGAAAGGTGAAAGGGTGTGGAGAAGGGAAGTGGATAGATCGAAGTTGGATGTTTTATATCAGAAAATCATCTTCTAGATGGAGGACTTAGAGAAGACATGGGTTCCATCTCTTCCAGTAAGTT
>OZ038513.1:78527415-78544915 GCA_964036315.1 Acanthosepion esculentum
TTTCTTTTATATTTCATATTTTTGTTTTATTATTTGACAAGAAGTAGAAGAAAAAGAATATGGCGAACGAAAAGGAAGGATTCTAATTTGCAATGTTGTCGACTAAAAGTCATCCACAGCCGAGACTTGTCAAAAAAGAAAAAAAATCGATATACAAAAAATTCTCTTTGTTGAATGTCTTCAAATTCTATTTGCGACTTTTGTTATTTTTCCTTGTCAGCCTTTTTCTTTCTTTTTTTGTTCTTTTCCTTTTAGATTTCGTTCCCTTCTTTTACAGTTATCTCTGTCACATGCGTTCAAATGTCGTCTGCAACAGACTAACGTATTTATTTAGCAGCCATATTCTATGTAATGGTCGAAAAATTCACCGTTTGACCCTGTAAATGTTAGTCACACACTTTGCTTTAAGTGTAATCATTTTATCAGCGGATTACCTTTAAATATGAAGAAAACTATCGACACACTTAAAAAGAACAAAGATAAAATTTAAAAAAATGTAACAAGTTTTGGTAAAGTAGCAGCAATTCTAACTTTCAGAAATCCATACTCTTTCTAATAGAGAATTCCTTTAATCAAAATACACCTTTTCTCAAGTTTTCCTTTCGCCATATGAATTTCGTAAGTGGATATTCACAAAGTTAGAAATCTAACACAAAGAATTGAACTCCTATTAAATTAAAATAGGGTTCGATGTCACCTCTTTCGTTACTTCAAAGTGTTTACATATTGATTAGTATTGTTATTTTATTTTGTCACGATACATTTAGAAATGAGTACAGAACATTGTCACCTACACGAACTTAACAACCGCCAATTTGTAATCAATCCAAATTAAAAGTTTAGCGCGCAGGCGCAGTCAATATTCTGTCAACTTCCTCTAATGGTCGCTTAGTTTTGTCTGTTTCAAACATGGTTGTTAGCAAGTCAGTCAGATTAAACTTACACCTCTGCAATCTCTTTTTCTTTTTCAATTTTTGGTCTAATAGAATATGTTTTTAATTATGAGTAAATCAAAAACACCATTTACTAATGAAAAAAGAGAGACAAAGATGAAAGAATTAATGAAATATCACCGCTAAGTATATACTCTGAGGACATGTCTCAGAAAAATAGATTTCAAGACAGTTTGATGTACTAGAATAGAAACACGATCTAATATTATTAACTTTATTTGATGAGATGTAACCAATATCATATGAAATACATATAAATGTTATTTAAAATATCGTAATAATTGCAGAAAGCCGAGTTATACAGTAAGGGTAAAACATGGAAAAACAGGAGTTTGTGCTGTGAATTTCACAAAGTTATTAGTATTGCGATGTTTTGTTATTTGAAATACTAATTTTTCAGCTTTTGAAATATTTTGATTTTCAGCACAAATCTCGTTTAAATATGCGTCTAACAAGAAAAATGACTTTAAATAATCACCTGGGGTCTAATGAACCCATTTTTATTCTTTTAAACTATTCAGCCTTTTTGCATTTTATGATGACATTAGGTATATATAAATATAGATGTACAAAGATATAACAATTTTAATCAAAATTTTTTTCACTGAAACAGAAAAATTACAATATATTTTTGAATTTAAACTTAATTCAAATTACATAACTTATTAAATTATATAACTCGTATGTTTACATGAAATAAATTTAAAAGTGGCTGACAATTATTTCAAAATCCTTAAAGCGAGAATGTTATTGAAATCTACTTTTACGATGAAAATAATATTTTAAAGAATTTTTCATAAAAAACTGAGTTTCTCTAAAATTCTTGATAATAATAATAATAATAATAATAATAATAATAATAATAATAATAATAATGATAATAATAACAGGCGTGTACGTCTGATACTAAATACCGACCTAAACTCAAAAAACAGAATATCAGCCTTGGCTGTCCCTGTGGTGCAATACATCTTTAACGCCCTTAACTAGACCATAGCTGAAATTAAGCGAATGAACGCCAAAACGAGAAAGCTCCTCACTTGCTACCGCATGCATCATCCCAAAGCTGATATTGATCGCCTGTATGTGCCCAGATCCAAAAGAGGCAGAGGATTAGTTCAACTAGAACTGTCCTACAGAACTACAACAATTGGCCTCCAAAGATACTTGGAAACTACAGAATACTGGATGATGGTATGTGTCAAGGAACATGAAAGTAGTAAGCGTCATTACTCCGTAATAAAGGAAGCCAACAAATTCAAAATGGAGTTTCAAATGAGCGCAGAAATACAAGTACAGCACGGTAAACCGGCTGAAGCTGCAAAATACTTAAAAAAGAAAGCAAAGACAGATGCAACCGGCCAGATACAGAAACAATGGCAAGATAAACCGTTTCATGGCCAATACTCTGCCCGTACCAAACAAGCTGAGGTAGACAAAAACCGTATCCGTCAGTGGCTACGTAGTGTAGGGTTAAAAGCTGAAGCTGAAGGTTTTATCCTTGCTGCACAAGACCAATGCTTGTTAACTAGGAATTATCAAGCACATATACTAAAATACTGTGTTAGCCCAAAATGCAGATTCTGTGATAAATATCCAGAAACCATTGACCATCTTGTATCAGGTTGCGCGATATTGGCACCCACTGAATATAGAAACCAGCATGAGAGAATGGGCCAATATCTGCATTGGAAAATATGCAACTTCTACGGGAAGGAAACTGAAAGAAACTGGTACGAACACCACCCAGACCCGGTTACGGAGATAGGACCTGTTACAATTCTATGGGACTACACAATACACACTGACAGAACAATCAAAGCCAACCGCCCAGACATTGTTATTAAAGACCACAAAAAATGCCTCCTTATTGATATGGCAGTCCCTGCAGACTGCAATGTATCTTTGAAGATATTCGAAAAGCTGTCAAAATACAAGGACCTTGAAATAGAAATCTCAAAAATGTGGCACATGGGAACATCAACAATCCCTATTGTAGTTGGAGCCTTAGGAATGGTTGGAAAAGATTCCACTAGACTAATTGAAGGGATCCCTGGAAGTCCATGCCTCAAAGAAATACAAAAAATTATTCCGACAAGTACAGCCCGCACTTTACGAAGGGCTTCATCTATGTAATAATTTTTTTTCAGTGGATAGTGTAATGATACCATTTCTAACCTTAGGTCCCTGGGCGGGACCCGGAAAGAAATGTGTAAACGCCAGATATCAAAGGAAATAAAAATAATAGTATTAGTAGTAGTAGTAGTAGTAGTAGTAGTAGTAGTAGTAATAATAATAATAATAATAAACGAGAAATAAACGAACTATTCAGGTTATCACAAACAGAATTCCTGCTCCTGAATGTTCTCCTAATGGAGTACCTTTTGACGCTTAGGCTACACATCCTTATACATAAATAATTTAAAAGTCATCTGAACAGTGTTTAAAAATTAAAACCAAGAATGTTTGGTTCCAGAAATCAGTTATTGGATACGTTGTAATTTCTAAATGATTTACTCCCCCGCAAAGTCAACTGTAGAAAACATTATTCTAAAATAGAAGAGCCAAATGACCCATAAGGTGTTGATATGCCGTTAAATAAACAAAGGCAAGCAAAAACCAAAGAAGCATCTGCAATGGTATTTCACGACCTGACATCTTAGCTTCAGTCATGGCAACTGTTCTGATGTGCTTTCCTCTTTGGTACCACGACTTCATGAATTTACTCGCAGCACTAGATTGGCAGATAGGTCTCATCATTTTACTGTTGAATTTGTTGTTGAATTTCTATTCTAATGATTTCTTCTCTCGTACTTCACGCCCATGTAACTATCTTCTGGTTTCTTGCTTTCCTCTCGTCTAAAATCTGCAAAAATGCAATTCACTACCATTTGGAATCATTTGTCTACATTTTATTTTCCTCTTTCTCCAATAACGTTTTTCTCATTTTTTTTATTGTGTCAGGGGTTTTATCGCCTTGCATGGGGTGACATAATTAAGAAAAGACAGAAAAACCTCATTGTCATGTTGACGTTGTAAGGCGCCACTACCAAACACTTGTCATTTGAAATCTCATCTTGCATTTGCCTATCTTATTCTGGGGTATATATGGTACCGTACAAAAGTCCTTAACCATTTTAAACATTTATAATTGTATTCTATTGTGGGTGCGCTGAAAAATAAATACTTCACATTTCTTGCACTTTTTTGTAAGTTTCCATACCCCGTTTTATGTTGCAGCTTTCGTGGAAAACGTCATCTCAGGCAGTTTGAAACACTTCCAGTGATTGAAAGAATTTACAGAGAGAGTTCTATGTCCTTTAACGCGGTTGTCTTTTACGTATTTTCACCCTGGTTTATGTTTTATTTTTGCCAAGATTTAAGCAAATAAAAAACTGCAGAGATGCAACACGAGAATGTTCAAACTATGGGGATGTCGAAAGAACCGGCGCAGTTGCCAAAAATGTATTTGCATATTAGAGAAAATTAAAAAAAAAAAACAACATAAAAATAAGTCAGGTGACAAGATTTTTGCGCCGACATTGTTATAGGGTACTCACATTTCATTCACGACAAGTGGGACAATAAAATATGGGATATCTAAAAAAAACGATATCAATAGGGCAAATGTTTTGGTATGTAAAAAAGACAAAAACAACATAACAACAAAAACTTAATGCAATACATGCAGCTATAAGATGGAAATTGAAAGTTAAAATCTTTTAATATGGCACAGTGTCATGGACATATCAAACAAAAATAGGCTCTTTTAAGCCTAATTACAAGGAATATATCTGCATATGTCAAGGCGAAGCTTCAAAGAATACTGTAACTACAACACTATACGAAGGGGTGTGAATGATACTTTGTGGATGTTTCCTGGAACAGGAATCCTTGGAAAGCATAATGGTAGAATAGAAAAGTTGAATAACTTGAAATATTGGCAACTTGAAAGTGTCTTTTTTATTATTGTATCTCAATCAAGGCGATAATGTCGCTAATACGCAAAGGGTTACTGGGAATGAAAAAGAATGAGAAGACGTTAGAAGGTACTGGAAACCTAATATTAAACAGGTAACAAGGAATAAACCTCAGTTCAAAAGATGGGGACAGGGGAATAGCCGAACATTTTTGTTATATATTAGAAACTGAAACAAAATTGTAACTTTATCTATGATAATTATCAAGATCATATTTCTAAATTAACCCTGAAATATTTTCAGTATAAAAATATAAATATTTTAAATTGATCACTTTATATGGTCCCGATTCGAATCCAATGTAAAACCTACAAATTGAAATCTTTTCTAAAAGTAAAAATGTAAATATTTAAAACGAAAAAAAAAGCGGCCTTAATAAAGACAGGCATACTCGGATTTGAATAGCCAGTTATTATGACTACGAAAAAATATTACAAAAATTTTAAACTAAAAAAGAATTATTCATTTTCGGCATACAATTATTATTCTTTTGTTTATAATTATTTAAAATTAAAAAAAATTAATCATTTGTTTTTATAATTACTTTCTACATATCTATCTCTAACTCTGTTTTTTATTTTTTAAACAAATCTTTTAAATGCAATTTTCTTTGTAATTATTTTCAATGAATTAAAGAAAAAACAAAAAAAAAAAAACAAAAACAAAACTCGCAAATATTTTCTGTCAGTCATGTAGATAATGTCATAGAGTGTTAGAAAATTGTATATAGATAGGGGTACCTAAAATATAAATTGGGCAACTAATAAGATAGATGGAGGAATCTAATAGCGTAGATGGAGCAAGCTAATAATATAGTTGGAAGCAATAATATGGATAGGAGCCACCTATTAATATAGATGGGGGCACCTAATAACGTAATTGGGGCACCTAATAATATAAATGTAGGCAACCTAATAATATAGATGGGAGAACCTAATTACGTAGATTGAGCAAGGTAATAATATAGTTGGAAGCAACTGATTAATATAGATGGGAGTCACCTAATAATATAGATGGGGCACCTAATAACGTAATTGAGACACCTAATAATATAGATGTAGGCAACTTAATAAAAAATTAGGTAGTACTTAATAATATTGTTGGGAGGTACCTAATGATATAGATGTGGACACCTAAAAGTGGAGATGGGGTAACTAATAATATAGTAAAGGCGCAACATAATAATATAGATGTAATTATAATAATATAAACCTAATATAATAATACAGACCTAATAACTTTTCGCTTATGGAACTCTCTTGCGGGTCCTTGTTTCCCTGGCACCTACAGTATTTAAAATTTGAAATGTAGCATCACTGTGATGTTTTATTTCTTCGAAAGCTGTTCTTTTATTGTCCTTTCTCCTCACTAACGTCGCCTTCTTTTCTTTCACCCTCAGTAACCCCTTGCATTTTAGTAACATTATCACATTGCTTGGGCAGAAACGGTTAAAATTAAAAAAAAAAAAACATGAATTAAGCTATAAATAATTATGCAAATTTATTTTGCAGCAATAAAGAATGGAAATATTTTAAATATCGGCATCGCAGCGGAGAAATGTCCGAAAATAGTTGCTGGCTTTTACCATTAGGGGTGTGGGTGCTAGCAGCCTTCTTAAGAGGCTGGTGCATTTACAATGTCGTGTAAGCAATACTGAAATAAGAAAAAAGAAACAAAGGATCAACACAAATAATATCAGTCGTGAGTCAAAGAATTTAGATGAGTTCAAAATAAGAAGAACGGTTTTGAAATAACAGAATATTGGAATAACAGAATACAAATGATAAAGAATAATTGAATAGCATTAGAATTCCGCGGACCACCTTTTAAAAACTTGAAGAATAATTCGCTAGATTTTTACAATGCATCCAAATTCAGAAAATGCTTATCAAATTAATGTTTGGAAAAGAAGTTTTTGATTCTTCTTTTCGAGTTTCTTTATCCCGAAGGCATAAGAAAAGGTCGAAATGAGGAGTCTAAAATTCAAAACACTTCCTCCGCTTTGATTGGGGAATTAATCAAAACATTGAAAGACTAATTTATTCATTTTCATGACTTGCGTTTTTTTTTTCAGTTTTTAATCAATTTATTTTTGAAATTTGTAAAAATTAAAACGAAAAATGTTTGTCTTTGTTAATTTGAACCCTTTTCAATTTCAAAGTGTTTTCACGTCTAGTTAATCACCAAGTGTTGAGGATTTTCTCAAATCCCTTACGTTCTTATTTAGAACATTTGAAATTATTCTGAAATCTTTCAGGAAAACAAAATAAAATAAATCTGACATTGTGTATATTATTGAAATAATATTGTTATAATATTCGGGATAATACTGCTATAATATTGTATATAATATTGTGTTTAAAATGCTTAAAATATTGTGGATACTATTATTATAATATTGGACATACTATTGTGAATAATATACTTATAACAATGTAGATAATATTTTATACTATTGTGAATAATATTGTTATAATATCATTATATATTGTGGTTAATAAAATATTATTATAATATTGTGTATAATAATTTATAATATTGCAGGTAATATTATATATAATATTTTGATAATACTGTTATAATATTGTGTATAATATCGTTATAATACTCTATAATATTTTGATATTGTTACAATATTGTTATAATATAGTGGATATTTTTGTGTATAATATTGTGATTAATAAATATTTCGATAATATTGTGATTAATAAATATTTCGATAATATTGTGATTGATAAATATTTCGATAATATTGTGATTAATAAATATTTCGATAATATTGTGATTGATAAATATTTCGATAATATTGTGTTTAATAAATATTTTGATAATATTGTGTTTAATAAATATTTTGATAATATTGTGTTTAATAAATATTTCGATAATATTGTGATTGATAAATATTTCGATAATATTGTGTTTAATAAATATTTTGATAATATTGTGTTTAATAAATATTTCGATAATATTGTGATTAATAAATATTTCGATAATATTGTGATTAATAAATATTTCGATAATATTGTGTTTAATAAATATTTTGATAATATTGTGATTAATAAATATTTCGATAATATTGTGTTTAATAAATATTTCGATAATATTGTGATTGATAAATATTTCGATAATATTGTGATTAAAAAATATTTCGATAATATTGTGTTTAATAAATATTTCGATAATATTGTGTTTAATAAATATTTTGATAATATTGTGATTAATAAATATTTCGATAATATTGTGTTTAATAAATATTTCGATAATATTGTGATTAATAAATATTTTGATAATATTGTGTTTAATAAATATTTCGATAATATTGTGTTTAATAAATATTTCGATAATATTGTGATTAATAAATATTTCGATAATATTGTGATTAATATACTAGACATAAGTATATTTGTACAGCAATTTTTCATTTAGTTAATTTATTTGAAGACCAACGGAAGTTCTTTATTTTTGACTTCAATATTTTGTCGGAAATAGTATGATAAAGAATTGTTACCATGTGCCTTTCCTTTTAGAACGCCATGATCTTTATATTCACCTCGTTTCTGCCACTCCGCCTTCGTGTCTTGATGGGCTTCAGCCATTTTCATTTACGGAGCAATGTGATATTGTTCATTCTTCATACCGGTTATTGGAGAAGTTTTCGCGATCGCCTCCATTAATGTATCACTTCGTGTCCGTACCAATTTGACAATTTTCGGGATGAAGAATAATCCTTATTATATATAATTTTTTTATTCGAACCAGCATTCTTATCAAGCTTAGTTCAAGACCAGCGGAAGTTCATTGTTTAAGATTTTAAATTATTAGTTGGAAATTATTAAGGTGAGAAATTGGAGCAGTATGGATCTAATGCTTTGCCATTTGTGCAAGATGGCCATCTTGGTTGTTATTTTCACATTTTGGCTATTGTACACGACTGAGAAAACTCACGTTCTGAATATAATAACTGTTGAGTCTTGACTCATTGTTGAATCTCGACTAATGCATGGAATAATAATGCAACACAAAATGTACTTAGAACAAGAATGTATTATAACAAGAAAGTGTACACAATATTTACATATAGTATTTCTGTATATTTCTGGGAAGACCGTTCCTGGAGAATGTGTTGACTAAATCGCAGTCGGGCAGAGTCTCTAGCTGGATCTCTGTATTCACTCCCCTGTCTTCCGGTACCAACCATTATTTATATAGTCGGTAGTCACCTATGCAGATTAGGTGGATCCTACCGCAACAATAACCAAGATAAATATGATGGTCCCAATAACAAATACTATTTTTTATTTTTATTTTATTCTGGTTCGGAGAATTCTGTGGGGTTTTGGGGAGAAAATTGACAGAAATCAGAGCGATTGTGACCCTCATAAGACATTGCCAAATAATATATTGAGGTAATACGCTTGTAAACACTTATTTTCTTCTTAGGTTTTAGTGTCCCGTCTTCACGCGTCATTGAGTGATATTTAAATCTCGAATCTATCAGCCTGCTTTTAGTGTATATGAGACGAATGCTTTCACAAACGACATTTGGACAGTTTATGTATCTTATGTTCATTGGGAAGTTTACGTCTCCAAAGTTGGCTGGGAAGCAAGAATCAGGAAGACAGTTCCACAAGCAAGAAGTGCAATAGTAGAAACTGTTAGGATAGAGCAGTTACATGGAACCATTTCAAATGTAAAAATGATGAGATCTATCAGCCAATGTAGCATGGCGCTAAAATTCATAAAGTCTAGATATCATAGAGGGCAGCTCATCTGAAAAAATTACCATGCAAATATTTATAGAAAAAGCACAGAAATGGCAAAGGAAAACTGCATTACGGCGATGGGAAAAAAACCCTAAAGCCGAGATGCCAGGATCGCTCCAATAGCGTTGCATATTCCTCTTTGGATTTTATTAAGCATCTCTAAATACACAGCAGAAATATTTATATTCTTCACATGTCATTTAAGCAGCTAATTGGTTATATTCAGACTATATGACTTATTATAAACATTAATTTACAGAATTCACGTTTTTTTTTATTTGCTTTTTTAAAATTAAATTTCTATCTGAATCCCTGGGATGAGTCGTTATCATTATTTTCATTATGTGTTCTATTTTCTTCAACTTTGTTGTTATTATCCCAAATAAATTCACAGAGGGTAACTCGGATCGACAAACACTTGTTGAAAGCCGGAGAGCACAACGGCCAAAATATGTTGTCATAATAACAACAAAAAAAATGAGATCAACAGTCTTTATGTAAGTAATGCTAGCAGTGAAAATTAATGTCTACCAATCTAGACATAGATCATGCCTTCCACAACCATGAACACTAGAATACTTTCCTATAATTAACAATACTCTGATGATACGCTATGTCGAAAGTACTCGGAAATAAAATAAATGCAATATGAACTAACACGGTGTTTTCGTCTTGTCTTTCAATAACCACACAAAAAATCATTCGGCTGTATGAAAGAATCTTATTATTTAACGAAACCAGCCTTAATGAAAATATGCTGCTGAAATATTGGCATTTCATATATATATATATATATATATATATATATATATATATATATATATATATATATATATATATATATATATATATAGTCATCCATAGACAGATTGTTTCGTTGTATCACAGTGTTTCTAGACGTCCGATTGTTTTAAGCCGGAATCGAAAGCCGACTGATTTGACATCGCTCAGATATCTTACCTCTAGGCCATCGTCGAAAGGAATTTTAACGTTTTTTTTTCTATACCAAATACGCCAGCGGCTCGGAGAACTCAATTCATACTTGAAGAGTAATGCTTAATAGCAGCAAGAGCCGCTGTTTATAAAACGCCCTTTCCCTAGATAGCTCATCCGGATTTCCTGGAGCATATATAAAGTCATCCACAAGTTTTCATTTATCATACACATGCCGCATAACTGTTGTATAAGTCGACTTCTGTTCCACTGAATCATCAAATCGGAGTGGCAAAACAAAATAGAAATGTTCTTTGTTGTTTTCTAAACAAATTCCTATAAACTTGAGTTAATACGAATGTTAAAATAAAGCATATGAAATCTGTAATTATTCATCAGAACTTAATAAAACAAAGACTTGTGTTTGACACAAGATCAAATTTAAGATTCATCAAATGATTATCGAATTCATAACCGATAGCTTTTGAGTCCAATAACATTTTGAATATAGTAATTACTCATTTCTGGATCTCTATTTAGAAAATCAGCAATTATCTTTTGCGATTAAAGATTTAAAAAACAATTTTATTTACGTTGTTTAAATGCTGGAACCAGTTTAATTAAAAAGCGTAAATTATTTGTTCATCGTCAGGGATTAAACATTCTTCTTTTGATTTTCGCCAGAATTAATGACAGAACGATTCTTTAACTTGCAAAGGTCACATTCGAATTGAAATAGCTGAATTTAAGCTCCTAATATTAAGAAAACGTATGAATTTAATAACAATTTCACTTTAGAAGTCAAAGATAAGAAACATTTTATGGCTTTGAACTTTGCATTCGATGATCGTCTTTGATATTTTTCGTCGTACGATGCTCAGCAGTGATTATCAAGGCAATATTATTTCAACGAGCTCAACATTACATTCGTGTTTTATCAGAAAGCACAAAGATCGAAGATTATTTTAAAATAAGCGAGTTATTAATATTTACAGACTTTTAAACTTGGGAATGATATATCAAGGTTTTTTTAAAATTCTTTTAGTAATTAGTGTCTCGTATATTTTCATTGGATTTATTATATTTTTGTTTCTGAAATGAAATAAATGGCCAAAGAACATTGAGTTTGGCGATTAGCGTTGGCATTGGTTTGAACTAAGAACTTGCTTTCGATTTATTTATTGTATATCTTGGAATCTCTTGTAGTTTCATGAGAGAGAAAGAAGGTGTTAATGAATGAAGGGAATGAAAGAAAGAAATTAAGGAAAAGAAATAAAATAAAATAAAGAAAAACGAAAGAAACAAAGAAAGAAAGAAAAAGAAAGAAAATAAAAATAAAGAAAAAGGAAATAAAGAAAGAAAAAGAAAGAAAATAAAATAAAGAAAAAGGAAAGAAAGAAAGAAAGAAAAAGAAATAAAGAAAATAAAAATAAAGAAAAAGGAAAGAAAGAAAGAAAGAAAAAGAAAGAAAATAAAAATAAAGAAAAAGGAAAGAAAGAAAGAAAGAAAGAAAAAGAAAGAAAATGAAAATAACGAAAAAAGAAAGAAAGAAAAATAAAATAAAAATAAAAAAGGAAAGACAGTAAAAAAAAAGAAATTAAAGAAAAATCTAAAAATAAAATCGTGAGAAAAGGAGAAATAAAAAAATCGATCATAAAAAGTAATAAGAAAAAGTCATTGGAAGTTTTTTTTCTATTTTACGTTGAACAAAAGAAAAGACAACACACTTGTAAAAAGAAAGAAAAAAAAGAAAGATAGAAAGGAAGACAGAAAGAAAGTCAGAAAGAAAGTCAGAAAAAGAAAGAAAGGAAAAAAGGAAATGAAAGAAATGTTCGAAAAAAGATAAAGAAGAAATAGAGAAAAAAAAACGATTGAATGGAAAAAGGATAAATCAAAGACCGAAGAAAAAGAAAGAAAGGGGACAAAAAATTTAATTATTTCTGGGAAAGAAAGACCCCCCCCCAAAGAAAGACAGCAAATTATTTTTACGGCTTCCAAAAAATAAAATAGTAAGCTGTCGTATTTTCTGCAAATTCCAGTCTCTCTATTCACGTGTCTCATGTTCCCATCGGCAAAAACACCCTGAAGACGTAATTTTTTGAAATATT
Source organism: Acanthosepion esculentum (assembly GCA_964036315.1). Lineage (NCBI taxonomy): Eukaryota > Metazoa > Mollusca > Cephalopoda > Sepiida > Sepiidae > Acanthosepion > Acanthosepion esculentum. Next base: position 78,540,153 of record OZ038513.1, read on the forward strand.
AAAACTTGCCACATGTGGACAAGAACTCAAACAAGATCAATAAAGCAAAAGGCCTGTGTATGGATCCACACCAATGGTGCTATGATTTGAGAGTGTACTCAATGCCCAACTATTCATTTCTTTGTAGTTTCATCGCCAAAGGGAAACATCTTGAGGGCATTTGAAAGCAAAAGATGCAGGTGGACATTGTTATGAACTAAGATGAAAAACTAATAGCTCCCCAGTCCGTCACTCTTTTCGCTTCGTGAGAAAAACAAGCGAAAACTTCTTAAAAGAAGAATACGCATTAGTAAGGATGATTAACGTTAAACCCAGGAAATTTATTACCGATAAATAAAAGATGAAAATATTGAAATTTTTGGTTCGTATTTAATATTCGCCATGTGATGTTAGAAAAAGGAAGATTGATTGTTCAAGGGTTTATTGGTGCCGGTTCTAATTTAGACCATCCGTTCTCTTCCTTGCATTAATGTGTATATGTGTGTGTGTATTGGTGATTCTATATGCGTTTATGTGTTTGTATGTGTACATTGATATGTGTATGTGGTTTCATGAGTGTATCCATATACGTTTTTCTGTGTGTGTATTTTCTAAAAACATAGATTTATTTTTAAGCTGAAATTGATTTTAAAAAAACCCCAAATCCTAAAATATAGCATTTGAAGCAATAAAAAGTTGAATTAACAAATAAATCCATTACATCTTTAGAAATTGTTTTTATTTGCGTTTCAGAAACGAAGATATGAGTTTTCGAGAAAATCAGAAGTGTGCTTTCTGTAAAAGGATAAAAAGAACCTTTTTGAGCTGTGAGGCTCTCTGTGGCTGTTGTAACTTAGAAAGAGTTACTGAATGAGGAATAACCAAAACGGAAGTTAGAAATGAAATGGTAATCTTTATAACCTCAAAAAAATGCAATACTCGCCAGCGGCGTAAAGTAGGTAAACCACTGCTAGTGGTAGACTACATGGACAACATATTACCCCCGACATTTACAATAATGCCCAACGTGTTTATGAAGATTGGGACTTAACAATTAGTGTTCATAGGTACGGTATATAACACTTTCTTTCTTTCTTTCTTTCTTTCTGTTGTAACCTAGGAAGGGTTACTGAATGAGGAATAACCAAAATCGAGGTTGGAAATGAAATGGTAATCTTTATAACATCAACAAAATACAATACTCGCCAGCGACGGGAAGTAGGTACGGTATATAACACTTTCTTTCTCTCTTTATCACTCTTTATCTCTCTTTCTCTTTCTCTCTCTTCCCTTTTCTCTCTTTCACTCTCTCTCTTTCTCACTCTTTCTTTATCTCTCTTTCTCTCCCTCTTTTTCTCTTTCCCTCCCTCTTTCTCTCTCTTTCACTCTCTCTCGTTTTGTTTAACCTAGGAAAGTGTTACTGAATGAGGAATAACCAAAACGGAGGTTGGAAATGAAATGGTAATCTTTATAACCTCAAAAAAATACAATACTCGCCAGCGGCGTGAAGTAGGTAAACCACTGCTAGTGGTGGATTACTTAGACAGCAGATTACGATATTTACCTTCTATATATATATATATATATATATATATATATATATATATATATATATATATATGCTTCTATCTTAATTTCCCATTGTAAAAGCAGATCAGTTTTTTTTTTATAATCTTTTACACTAAAATGTTTTCTTAAGAGTCAGTCCTTTTTGGACGACTCGGCTAGACGGTCGAACTCTCTGCCTCTGAGGCAGAGGGGTACTCTCTGTCTTTGGGCAGAGAGGAACCCGGACGAGGTTCCGCCGAAGGGCAGAGCCTCGTTCGGGGAGTTTGACCAATCCGATCCCGTTTATACGGGATCTACGGGCTATTTTTTGGCCGAGCCTACGGGCTCGGGTACCCCACTTTAAACCCGGCCTTGTGCCACATCTGTCCCTCGTGGGGAGGACACTAAATACTTCAGAATCAGTCGTTTTTGGACGACTCGGCTAGACGGTCGAACTCTCTGTCTCTGGGCAGAGAGGAACCCGGACGGGGCTCCGCCGAAGGGCAGAGCCTCGTTCGGGGAGGTTGGCCAACCCGATCCCGTTTATACTGATTCTACGGGCATTTTTTGGCTGAGCCTACGGGCTCGGGAATACCCACGGTAAACTCGGCCTTGTGCCACATCTATCCCTCGTGGGAGGGACAGTAAATACTGTTCAGAGTCGGACAGAGTCGATCAGCCGATTACTGTAAGACATTGGAATAGTGATACTTGTCGAGACAACATAGTTCACTCTAACCAAATCTGATAGTCATTACTAACACTTCTACTTACTTTGTACATAATTCTGTTTGTAATATATCTGTGTTATTCTATACCTGTGTTCGAGTTATTCTTCATTGGTTCTACCTTGGAGCATCACCGTGGTACAAGGAACTTGGACGATAACACTTTTATACTTATTTTATTTTTTCTTCTTTTATTTTTCCTTCTGTTGTTTTTCCTTCTGTTATTTTTCCTTCCTTTTTTCTTCTTTTTATTCTTCTTTGTTTAATTTTTTCCCGTCATATTTTCCTTCTTTTATTTTTTCCTCGTTTATATTTTTCCTTTCTTTCTTTTCCTTTCTTTTATTTTTTCCTCGTTTTATTTTTACTTCTTTTCTTTTTCTTTCTTTTATTTATTCCTTCTTTTACGTTTACCATAATTTTTTATTCCTTACTTTATTTATTCTTTGTTTATTTTTTTCCTTGTTTATTTTTTTCCTTGTTTATTTTTTTCCTTGTTTATTTCTTTTTCCAAGTTTAATTTTTATGTTGTTTCTTGTGGCATGTGACCACAGCTTAGTGGATACCTCAAAACTAATTAGTCATTGTTTGCTGTACAAGGCGACTAACCCTTACTCCTCAGCGAAACCCTGGATTATTATTATATTGATTTCTGTCTGTTGTATCCTTTAGGATTTTACCACTTCTCTTCCTTGCTTCCATTCCTTTCATATTTGGCATCAAAATTCTTTCTATCTTTATCTCTTTTACTTCATGTCACTCTGTCTTTTTTCTGAATTCTACGTGAGACACTTGTTTCTTTTTCTCTTTATTATATTCCTGTTTCTCTCACAATATCCATTTCCCTTTCATGTCTATGTTTTTATTGTTTTTATTACCAATCTTTGTGGATTTTTACTTCATACCTTTCTCTTTATTCCTTTTTCTCTCTCTAAGTTTTTGTTCATTTTCTCTCCATTTTCCATCGGTTTTTCTTGTTCTATTTCAGTAAAGAAAAAAACTCGTCTGCTTTTGTATTGGAAAATTAAGATAGTGGCATATATATATATATATATATATATATATATATATATATATAAATGTGGATATAACGAGATATTAGCAACTGTATAGGCGTGCGATAGAGTGTATATTTAATTAGTTTATGATGCAAACAAAACAGTGCTCAATGTAGTTAAAGAGAGCTATAAAGTATATTAATAAGTATTATACATATTAATATGCCCCCCCTCTCTCTATCTATCTATCTATTTATTTATCTATCTATCTATTCATATATATATATATATATATATATATATATATATATATATATATATGGAAAGAGCATGAAAACCATACCACGGGACGACTCAAGCCTTTGGAGTGAAATTGGGTAGATGGAACACTTAGGGCCGTCGATAGTTGTGCTAGCACAAAGTCATAAGTCATCGTGACCGAAGGTTTGAGTGTGCTGGTGTTGTTCAGATTTTTGATCACCGTAGATAACATGCTCTCCCCCAGAAACTGTAACTAATGTGTTCTCAGCATAGTTGCAGTATAAACCACAGATTGGCTCTGTGGGTGTTGAGCAAACACATAATGTACCTGAGCGAGCGTCTGCAATAGGGATTGTCTAGCCAACCTAGTAGACGGGTATCGTCGAATTCGATTGGCCTGCTATTATTATATATTATTAATGCTAAACAAAATTAGTTAACACACAAGAAATATTCTAAAATATCATTTACTCATTTTTGTTTTTGAATTGTAACACTTCGTAACTCCCATAGCTTGCTTGACATTTCAGCTAACTTGAATATTTATGAGCGTCTATAGACTCAGAAATATTTGTAAAAACAATAACGTTTTGCTTATGTATTTAGAAAATTGTTACAGGATAAAACCCAGAAGATGAAACACGTCGGCTAAAATAATTTTTTGTCTTTACTCATATTTTCCTTTACAGATAGAATCTAAAGATTTTACACACACACCCAGACATAGACACACACACAGACATAGACACACACACACACATACACACACACACACACACACACACATATATATATATATATATATATATATATATATATATATATAATAAAATATACGTTTAAGGTATGTTATATTTATATGTAAAATATCAAGGATAGAACCTGTGTAAATATTAAAACAAATAAATAAAAGCAGAAACTTATTTTGATTTTATGATTCGTTTTGTTTCTTGAAGAACTTCATAAAAGGCAAATATAGAAAAAAATTAAAAAATGTATTTACACACACTGAAAAATATATAGAAAATAATAGTTGAAAATGCATGGAGTCTTTAAGAATATTTATTTAGCGTAACTTTGCCGGTTTCATAGATCTATGAATTTCAGAATTTAACTGAAAAGAAGAGACGTATGGCTATGTCATGATGTATCTGGCCTGTGATACAACTTTATACCACGAAAGTGACTCAGATTGCTGTTTAAAAATGCAATCTGATTGGTTGATTATGCGCCAAAAATTGATGATTATAAG
>OZ038513.1:78547415-78549915 GCA_964036315.1 Acanthosepion esculentum
CCCGAAGACAGAAGGTATGGTCATGAGTAAGAGAAAAAGCCCAAAATGCGAGTTACAAATTGGAGATATCAACATCCGGCAGGCATAGAACTTTAAATATCTGGGAAGTGTTTTAACAGAGGATGAAACATACTATACCGAAATCATAAACACGAAAGATGCATTAAAAAGCTAAGCAACGTATTAAGAAACAGCAAATGTTCGTTAGAAAAAAAAGAAATGATTGCTGGATTGCTATGTGATGTCAATCCTCTTATATGGAAGTGGATGCTGGATATTCTTGTTACAATTTTTGTGTACCTTTAGGTAACTAGTGGTCAAACCCAAATGACTTGACTCATTTTATAGTTCCCCAATAGAAGGTTAACCAATCAGGAGACGTGAAATATTCAATCCGTCGTGTATAAAGGCGGCCATTTTGTTTACTCTCTCTCCGAATGTCCAATGCCAACCTGTCAAGCGAATGAACAGAAGGAAAACTACTGAACTACGCTCTGCTACTTTATCGGGATAACCACTGCTAACCTGAACTATGCTTCCCTACTGTCTTCGAAATATTCACTGCCAAACTCTGGATTCTATACTCAAAGACTACCGTCATCATGAACAAAAATTCTTTCCACGGATAAAAAGAAAACTAGATAAAAAAAATGTGGTTCTACAGGAGGATAATGAGAATTATATGAACGGAGCTAGAAGGCAACCAGGAAGAGAAAATGATAACAAAAAAGAACACTCAGAATAAGAAAATGGAAGCTGAAACTTTGCGGACAGATAATAAGGAAGGAGGGCTTGGAAAACGTAAGTGTCACAGGGCATACTTGGAGTAAGAAAGAACCCGAGACGGGAAACTTCGAGAAAAACTGCTACATTTTGGAGAACCAGGATTGACAATACCCCAAAAGGGCGAAACACGTAGAAAAAGAAAATTCAATTATTGGCAAAAATTCTGTTCACCATAATACAGGTTAAATTATATAATTTTACCTGTATCGATAGGGGGTATTACTATTTTGCTATGATTTTATTTTAAATTAAAATATGACGATTACAAATATTAAAATCATTTATAATAAAAAAATAAACAAATTTCCAGTAATAAAATATCATTCCATTTTGGATCAAAGATATTAAATCTATTTAACAAATTTTACAACCAAATTAATAAAAAAAAAATGCACCACAAAAAAATCATATGACAGCATTTAATTTGAAAATGTCACATAGATTTCAAATTAAACGTATTTTTAGGAATGTATTTTTTTCGCTGGCAATGTCTTTTGAAAGTAGCAATTTGGACGATTCTTATACAGCGTCGACCCTGACGTCAAACACTAAAAGTCAGAATCTAAGAGAAAATAATGCAAATATTTAAAGAAGAATTTAACTTCAATAAAACTTCTTAAAAGAAACATTTTTGCCATATTTAATGAAATAAGCAAACAAAGAGTCAATTTTCTTAATTTTAACTGAGTTGTTTTAAATATTCGAAATTGAATTTTCTGGACGTGGAAGGGATGAATACAACTTAATAATGGTTTTCATCAGGAATGGTGTAGCGCAATTCTTGACAATATATACAAAGCTCTTGCCAGTTCTTTGCTTTCTTCTTATACTCGTGAGTTTTCAGCTATTTCTTTATTTGTTCAGACGACAAGAAGCGATGCTTGACGCCAGACGATCTACGTGACTGAGAGCTCTTTAGTATTTGTTGGTGTTACTAATCTGTCTTAGTCTGATTTCTAGAGGCATTGGGCACTTTAGGTTTTTGTGTAGGTAGGTATATATCCTTTTATTTTATTTCCACTCTTTTGGCTTTTTCTTCAAATTTTCGTTTTCTTTTCTCTTTTGATATTTTCCCTTCGTTTATAGGCGGTTTGTTTTGGTTGCACACACACACACACACACACACACACACACACACACACACACACACACACATATATATATATATATATATATATATATATATATATATATTTGAATTGGACAAAGTCCGACAATTTATTTAAAGACATTTATGATATGTTTAACGAAAATTTCTCGGACATTCAGGCCGGTAAATGTTATTTAATACTGTTTATTATAAAAAACAGAGCATTTGCTTAAATACTTGTATCTATAAAAAGAACGTTAAACATATCATAAATGTCTTTAAATATATATATATATATATATATATATATATATATATATATATATATATATATATAGGTAAGATGATAACGAATAAAGTACAATTCCAAAGTTCGTAACATTTAATTTAAAAGAGGGCTCAATACAAAGTAGAGTAATATTCATGTCAAAATCGCTACACAATTGCAGTCATGTTTCGATGCGTATCAATGCATCTCATCAGGCGATTGTAATGAAATGCATTTGTGTGGCGATTTTGACATGTTTTGGATGTAATATCCTAAAATATATGTGTCGGGGTGCAACAGTCTCTCTATAATACTCGTTTCATTGTAAATGAGAGAAATGATATTTTACTGAAGCT
>OZ038513.1:78554915-78584915 GCA_964036315.1 Acanthosepion esculentum
GCAGCAGATCTAGTAATTGATTCAATGTAATCTTTCATTTGACAGCGACGACTTTAGTAAGCCTCGAAATATGGTAATTCCGTGTCCCCTCCAGTCTCGACCAATCATATCCTCTCTTACTTCAATAAAAAGAACTCTGCTTTGAACCACAGAATTATTTTTAGCGTGAAATTGTGCGTTGCGAATTGTAATGTGAATTTTTTACCCTTTGTTTTACGGCCCCAGTATTTTATGTTGTTGGACTTGCGAAACTGATTCGGCGATCCTTGGAATCACAACTTCGGACTTGCGATATTTTGAATCTGAACTCCCCTATTGCTATTTGACTCAGTAATAATTTAATATCTGTCAGGTTATGTAACCCCCGAATGGACTGATTTCTTACACATTTACAATCTATAGCCGTTACGTATACTTAAACATCTTTACCTACACATGACGTTGCGTACATTGAAATGTGAAATAGTATTCCTAAATCTTCAAGGATGAAGCTACGAATCATTTTCTCTGACACTTTTTTAGTCATTTGTCATAGGATCTGAACTTCCCTATTGCTGTGTAACTGTAATAATTTAATATCTTCGTTCTCGTGCGCTGTCAGGTTATTTAAACCGCCAACGGACTAATTTCTTACACATTTAAAATGTATAGCCATTATGTATAGTTAGAAATCTTGCTACACAAAGCGTTGCGTACATTGAAATGGAAAATATAGTATTCCTAAAATTTCAAGGATGAAGCTACGAAAATCTTTCTCTAGGACACTCTCTTTTGGATCGCAGAATCGCTTTTAGCTCTTCGAGATATTTGCGCGTTGTGAGTTTTGATGTGATTTTTTTTTAATTCTTTTCGTTTACCTCCGCGGTAATAGGACGTGCTGAACTGATTTTGACCCTTGGAATTACGACCTCAAATTTAGGGGTCATTTTATATGACCATCCTAATTTCAATTTTATTCATATAATTCTGAACATGTTTGAAATAAAAATTAACTAATTAAAAAGAACCTTATTTGTTTATAAAATAGGATAGAATAATTTAGTTTTGACTGATAAGTGCAACAGGGAACCGTCTTGGTTATGACGATAAACTACATCCGCGTCCTGGGTAAGACGATAAACTACATCCGCGTCCTGGGTAAGACGATAAACTACATCCGCGTCCTGGGTATGACGATAAACTACGTCCAGCAGCAAGGCCTCTGTGGAACCAGCTCTTAATAACTGGTGTTCTCAGGTTCTGAGCCGGGGTGGTAGCACGTGTTAGGGTCCAAACTATTGGTAAATAGTTAATCCCCAAACTGGGGTCCAAACATTATGAAAGTGTAAAAGTAGGTTTTAATACCAGCAATACATTTTTGAAAAAAAATATTACCGGCAATAAAAATTGTCGTCATTAAATAACCCATTGAGGTGTTGATATGCCGTAAAACATAACAAACCAAACAACAGGGATACAGAAAGTTGTTATATAGTTATCTGGCTATAGACACGGGAACACATCCATACCCAAAACTATTATTAGTATTTTTCTTTTCAGTATTAACGAATATAAGATTATAAATTTGTCTTTGGGTTGAACCAAAAAAAAAACTGTTTACCTTTCTCCAACTGTTAGACTCTACGAAATATTTAATTGTAACAAAGTGCTTGTTTTTATACGTTATTATATTTATTTAGTACCAATTTTCAAACGTTGAAGACTTTTCTAAAAACACATTTCTGAAAGCATATTTTAGTTTAGAATTAAACCCACTTGTACCTCACCTTTAGGCTGAACACAAATTGTAATTAATGGGCAACATGCTTTTCCCATAAATCTAATAAAAAGACTTCTGCGTAGGATAGAAAAAAAAAGGTAAAGCCCACTCCTTGACATAAAAAAAATATTACAAGCGTAATCTCTAATCGTAAAATCGGAGGAAGAAGCAAACGAAGGTGACACCGGGAGCTGCATATCATAGCCGATAATATTAATAACAGTATCGAGGTCGTGATATATTTTTTTTCACTTCCAATGATGATCATCAGGGACATAGGGAATGTTTAATGGACAGTGGAGGGGGGGGAGATATTTTTGGAAGATTACCTGGGGGCGGATTAGTTCAGAGTTACAAACGAGAGAAGCCTGTTGGCTGCGAAGCAAGAAAAATATATATGGTAATTAAATAAAAAAATATGTTTTTAATACACACACATATATATATATATATATATATATATTAAATAGATATTTAATATATAATACATATTTAAATATATATTTAAATATGTTTTTAACATATATATATATATATATATATATATATATATATATATATATATATATATTATAGAGCTGATTGTGTGTGTCCGTGCTGCAGGGATCTTTTAATGTATTTGAAGATAATACAAAATATAGGCATTTTTTAATCTTCAATGCATATATATATATATCTATTTATTTATGGCTACCTATCTACCGAAATCTCTTTTTATCGTTTTTTAGCTTCTGACTCAAAACCAAATGGGTGTTAAATGAGGGATATTATTGCGCCAATCTGCCAGTTGCGGACCTTCCTTCTGCCTTAAAAAAAATAATTATTGGTAATATTGGCTTTTTTTATCTGAGCTTTGAAATGTTACCCACAGGCACATAGTGGGGAATAAACTCACCTGTTGCTCACGGCTACAACACGCATACATACACAACACATTAAGCACACGCATAGACAATGCACACATACATAAGAGACATACACATGTACACAAACGGAAGCACGAACACAGACACAGATATATTTCTTGCGTTGGGCGGAGTACATCTGCATATATAACAATCTGTTTCATTTATGCCAAGAATCGAACATATATATGCAATTAAGTGATGATAAATTTACTATTGATATATGTAAACCTTCTTATGTATATATATATATATATATATATATATATATATATATATATATATATATATATATATATATTTTTTTTTTTTTGAACAATAAAAATTATTAAAATAATTAAAATCTTCAGACACACTGGGTTGTAGATTAATATTCTTTCGTTTTTATTATTATTATTATTTCATTTAGATTCCTCGACTAGTTTCGGCCAACATGTTCATCATCAGGAGAAAAAATATTTCTGCTTGCTGGTAGCAGTAAACTACAGAAATGAATGTCTTGATGAAGAAAATGAACTTTTCTCTGGAATTTTCATTTGTTTTTTTTTATTTTTTTATCTTTTTAACATGAATTTTTTAACATTCCTTGTGTTGGTCAAACAGTCTCTTTTAAGTTGTTATTTGAGATAAGAGCTTGATGGATTCATGCTGCTCTGAATTCCCTTGGTCAGTCGGACAGATTTATTGGTTCCTGGAGAGGAGATGTGTCTCTGTTAAGTGTGTGTGTGTGTGTGTTATTTGGTTCTTAGGGAGTGAGTGAGTATGATATGTGTAAGCGTGTATATTTTTGTGTGTGTGTGTTATCATTTGGCTTATTAGGGAGTGAGTGAGTATGATGTGTGTAAGTGTGTATATTCGTGTGTGTGTATGTATAAGTGTGAGGCATCAACACCTCCGTAAGCATGTCTGTCTTGTGTGGGTGAGAAATGTGGGTAGGTTTTGATTTGTAGAGCTATATATTAATACTATCTATTTTGTTAAATTTATGGTTTAGCCCGTCTGGATAGTGTGTTTTTAAACGTCGTATCCACTTATTTTCATGGAACTCTAAAATCTTTCTAATGTTATCTGCTCTAAACTTTTCTATTCTCTCAATTATAGTGAATTTGGCATGGGTTTTGAAATCGTGTTTTTCTAGGCGGAAATGTTGTTCAACAGGTAATAATTTTTCATAGGGAGTCGACTTAATTCGATTGCGATAATTATTAATTCTGTAGTGAAAGAGCCATTCAGATATTCCTACATATTGTTTCTGGCATAGTGTGCATTCTAGGAGGTAAATTATGTTATGCCTTCTACAATTAGAATCGTGGTAGATTTTGAAAGTAGATTTAGTGACTGAGCTAGTGAATGAATTCGTGTGTCGAATGTGGTTGCAGCATAAACTTCTTTTGTTGTTACATGGTTGGGAAAATCCTGTTGTTTTTGTTGTTAGTTTATTACGGATTACCTTGTCCCCTGAAATGTGGTTACTACCTATGATTTCTTTTAGGTTCTTAGGTCGACGATATGCTAGAAGGCCGGGTTCCTTAAACATTTTTTAATATATATATATATATATATATATATATATATATATATATATATATATATATGTGTGTGTGTGTGTGTGTGTGTGTGTGTGTGTGTGTGTGTGTGTGTGCAAACAGCAGATGTTTTTATATATAATTCACAATATTAAAATAATATTAAAGATAGAGCATTGTTATTATTATTATTATTATTGTGACCAAGTAAATGGTTAAGTAATAACAAAAAACATGTTTACAGATATACCATATATTAAACAGTAAGTACACCAGAAGAGTATTACACGACTAGTAAGAGTGTATCGAATGAACTAGCGCTCAATCTATTCACAGTTCCCCGAAGCCTTCTGTCCTACTAATCTTATAGTAGGCGGAAGAGTCTAACGTAGACTCTTTAGAAGGAGGACACCACAACAATTATTATTATTATTATTAAAAATAGAGCATTAATATATATATATATATATATATATATGTGTGTGTGTGTGTGTGTGTGTATGTATACATATATATATATATATATATATATATATATATATATATATATATATATACTTAATCATTTTACCCCAAGCAAGAGAATAAAGGTAAATAAGGCGTAAGGGTGTTAAAGAATCTGAGATAAAAAAAAATATTGCGAGAGAACAATAAAAGAACAAGAATTAGGTAAATAGAAGATAGCCATTGACATTGTATTTAAATTTTTGAAGATGAATGTTGAATGTAAAGAAAGAAGACGGAAGACAGTTTTACAAATGAGAAGAGCGAGAGAAGGAACTATTAGAATAGAACTTACGATTGAATCTAGCCATTTTAACTGTAAAATGATGAGACCTTACCGCCAATCTAGTACTATGGCATAACATATTTATAGAAAAGCTACAGAGAAGCTCCATTACGGCGGTGTCAAAGAACTGAGCAGCAGATCAGATCTGGCAGCAATATTCATAGCAAGGACACATAGTAAACTTGTAAATATGTAAGAGATTCTCACGAGAAAAAATGTCTAGAACCAATTTTCCTAGCAGCAGATCTAGTAATTGATTCAATGCAATCTTTCATTTCATGTCAGCAGAAAATATTAGTCCGAGAAGGCGAAATGAATCACTATCCTGGAGGTTAGCATTAGCCATACTGATGGAAGATTTGAAAGCAAAAATGATCTTATATCTGTTACATAACAATTTATGAAATGTATTAGCTATACACGGAAATAAGTTCAACCCCAACTTCAATCTAAAGATTGTCACACTTATTAAAAAGGAAAAAAAAAATTAGACTAAGTTTCTTGAAATAGCTGCTATCGAATCTTGTCAAAATTTAAATCTGCAACAACAATTTTTTTCAAATATCTCCATTCCTAAAATATACACGTGAAAATGTACGCTTTCCGACCATGTGACTTTATCCTCCTATCAAATTTGTCAGGAATTTATCGGTCGGGGCGGGGGTGATCCCAGAGTGCAGCAAATTGGAAAAATGACTTAAAATCATTCCACGGGTTGATCCAAGTCTTGTAATTAAAATTGGATAAATGGTACTGTTTTAGTGTGTGTCGATCGTTGTGCTAGCACGAAGCTACAAGTCATTGTGACTGAGGGTCGGAGGGTAATAGAGCTGTTCAAATTATTGACTATTTATCTCATAGAAACTGTCACTAAGTTCCACTCAGTATAGTTGCAGTATAATCCACAAGTGGGCTCTTTGGGTGCTGAACAAACACAAATGTGTCTGAGTAGGTGTCTACTACAGGGATTAGATAACCATCTTAACAGACTTGGGCGCTCGGAAAACGGCTCTCACACACGCACACACACACACACACACACACACATATATGTGGATATAAGATATCTCACATAGTATGTTGTTGATAATAAAATAGTGCTCGATGTAATATAACTGAGCTATTAAGTATATATTAATAAACATAGATATATACATATACGACTAGTGCTACCGGTGACGAATAATATCTATATACCTATATATATCCAATTATAAACAAGGTTAATTGCAATATCCAAACATTATATATTTTAAAAGTGCTCAATACAGCTTAATACTATTTATTAATAATTATAACATTCAATCATATTTCAGCATTACAGGTGCTTCTTCAGGCATCTGAAGAGGCACATATCGTGCTGAAGCATGATTACCTATATCGATCTATCTATCTATCTGTCTATCTATCTATCTATCTGAGTGTTCCTTTATTTAAAAATTTTGAAAATACGATAGCATTTTTGCTCTTGTATACTTTTAACAAAATAAAACCCATGCTTTTGCCTTCATAAAGTCCCTGAGAGAACGAAACGCGGAGGCTAAGATAAGTTTTACTTTTGTCTTCATTCATATCTTCCAAAGAATGTATGTCTGCCTATGTATCACTGATGAGAGGAGTATTTCTAAGTAAAAAATATCTACGATACAATAAATACACAGAAAATAAATCTAATCAAGTCACATAGCTATGTATACACACAAACATAAAAGCATTTAATGTCTACACATGATAAATTATGGGTTCGCCTTTGCTAGATAATTTCATATGTTTCTAACTTTGGCTGAATCTCATTGCTTCATCCATATCTGAGACATGCGCCGAGTGTTAATGCGATTGTGTACAAATATGGGGAATATATGCCCAGGTCCGCTTACAAAGATATATTGGTTGCATTCATCTTTCTCTATGACATGAACAAGGAATTGGCAATTTGCTGATACATACATGCGGGATGTGCATGCAAAGTAACGGCTAACGAGCTGGAAAAAGAAATCACGGATCCATGTTCGAATTCCTTGTATTCGCTTTTGCACAAATAAATTTGAGAACGACACAAATCTCTTCATCACAACCGACTGGGCTGTCAAAACTATGGAAAACACTGAATTCAAATGATATATATATATATATATATATATATATATATATATATATATATATACATACATACATATATTCAGTGTAACCCGGATAAAAGACAGTTGTCGGGACCGGAGAAGAAATCTCTTATATCCGGGTTCCTCTTATATCCGGGTTTGGTCTATTTTATATACATTAACACAGGCTCTAATTTGGGACCAGATAAAAATCTATCTTATATCCGGGTTTCTCTTATATCCGGGTCTCTTATATCCGAGTTACACTATATATATATATATATATATATATATATATATATATATATAAATATATATATATATATATTTTGTGTATATATATATATATATAAATATATATATAATATAATGTATATATATATATATATATATATATATATATTGTATATATATATACATATAAATATATATAATATATTGTGTATGTATATATATATATATAAATATATATATAATATATTGTGTATATATATATATATAATGTATTGTATATATATATATATATATATATATATATATATATATATATATATATATATATATATATATATATAGATATTTTATGCATTTCCCCACAAGCAAGGCCGGAAGACACGAGCACGCAAAGGGTTACAGAGGATTTGGAGCGAGAGCAGATAGGAGTGTTAGAGGAAAGGATGAAGAGAAGATAGTGGATAGATCAAGGCAACTGGAGATATCCATTGATATTACATTTGAATAGTTGAAGATTATAGCTATCAGGGAAACAGGAAAAGGGAAGGGAGTTCCACGGGCGAGAGGTGCGAGACATGAAGCTATTGGAGTAGAAGAAACGGCTACATTTAACAGTTTCAACGGTGAAAGGGTGTGCGCGAGATGCCAGCCTAGTAGAACGCTTAAATTCATGAAGTCTGGGAACCAGCGAAAGCAACTCATCGGAGCAGTTACCATGAAAGTATTTGTAAAAAAGACAGAGCGAGGCGACGGCACGTCTGTGAGAGAGCGACTGCAGACAAGATGCCAGATCAGGGCCAATTACATTGCATATCCGTCTCTGGATTTTATCAAGAACCTTGAGTAAAACATCAGGGACACCAGACCATATATGGCAGCGATATTCCATGCAAGGGCGAATGGTTGATTTGTAGATTTGAAGGATCGATTCCGGTGAGAAAAAATTCCTGGCGCGGCACAGGGAGACAACTTTCTTTGCGGTGGACGAAGCTATTGACTCAATGTATTTGTTCCATCTCAGGTCAGCAGTTAATGTGAGACTGAGCAGCCGCAAAGAGGTGCTCTCGAGAAGTTGAGCGTCAGACATTCTAATGGGGGTGCAGGGAAGGATCTCTGTGCTGATTAATAGAGAGCAGCTTTGTTTTTGAGGTGTTAAAGTTAACACCAATCAAAGCATATTCCTGTGGTTGATTTGTGGACTTTGCAAAATTTAGGCGAAGACATCACACAATATTCAAGAGCCATTAACATTTTGCAATAAATATTACTAAAGAGCTGGATGCGTAACACCTATGTAACTCACCGTCCCACACGAATCCAGTCATCTGCTGAAAAGGGTTAGAAACGTGAATCACCAGACCAAGCAAACATAATGAGATTTTTTTTTAATTCCCCAATGGCGATGATCTTTAATTTTAAGTGAATCTGAGAAATATCCTTGTCTCAACAATGGCACCATATTAATAATGAGCTGGATGCATAAACCGATGTAAGTCTGCTTCACACACGAACCCAGTCATCTGCTGAAAAGGAAACGTGAATCCCCAGACTAAGCAAACATAATGAGATTTCATTTACCAATGGCGATGATCTTTTGTTTAAGTGAGTCTGAGAAATATACTTGTCTCAACAGTGGCACCATATTACGAACGATATGTATGCGTAACCGATGCAAGTCTCGTTCACACAGGAACCCAGTCATCTGCTGAAAAGGAAACGTGAACCACCAGTCGAAGCAAACATAATGAGACTACTTTCATTTCCCAATGGCGATGACCTTTAGCTTAAGAGAGCCTCAGAAATATCCTTGTCTAAACAACGGCACCATATTACTAACGAGCGTGAAACGTAAAACGATGCATGTCTCCTGCACATAATAACCCAGTCATCTGATGAAAAGGTTTCAAATCGTGATTCACCAGACTAAGCTAACATAATGAAACTTTTTCATTTCCCAATGGTGATGGCCTTTAGCTTAAGTGTGTTTCAGAAATATCCTTGTCTCAAGAATAGCACCATATTACTAACGAGCATTGAGGCATATACCGATGCATGTCTCCTTCACACACGAACGCAGTAATCTGCTGAAAAGGTTTAGAAACATGAATCAGAAGACCAAGCAAACATAATGAGATATTTTTCATTTACTAATAGGGATGATCTTTAGTTTAAGTGAGTCTCAGATATATCCTTGTCTCAGCAAAGGCGCCATATTATTAACGAGCTGGATATATAACCCGATGCCAGCCACCTTCACACACGAACCCAGTCATCTGCAGAAAACTGTTAGAAACGTGAATCACCAAACCAAGCAAACATAATGAGACTTTTTTCATTTCCCAATGGCGAGGGTCTTTAGTTTAAGTGAGTCTCAGAATTATCCTTGTCTCAACAAATGCACCATATTCCTTACGATCTGGATGCATAACCCGATGCATATATCCTTTAAACACGATTCCAGTCGTGTTCTCAGAAGTGTTAGAAACGTGATAAAGCTCTCCGTAATATGTAAACTGTATAAGGTTTAGTATTTCTTTAAGGCTTCGGCTACCATGATATCTTCAATGCATCGACTCCCAGCAATTCTGTGTATGTCCAATCAATCTGACGTCGACAACTACAAAACCGCAATTATTAATGTGCTACATTTTGGGGATTTCCACTTCAAGGTTTCCATATTTTCCAGTGCAGATATTGACCCATTTTTCATGCCGAGCTTTTTATTCAGTGGGGGCTAATACTTTGCTACTTGATACAAGATGGTAATTGTTTTTGTGATATTTATCAGAGAATTTTCAATTGGGATCAACAGAATTTTTCAGTATGTGTCGTTGGTAATTCCTAGTTAGCAAGCATTCGTCAAGTGCATCCAGAATAAACCCTTCGGTTTCAGCTTTTAATCCTGCAGTAGGTTAACATTTCTTTCTGCAGTAGACCAATTGCCATCCAAGGCTATAGAACAGGATCTGTTCTTCTGTTTACCATAGCTGATGAGAGAAGAGGTTTCATACCTTTCCCAAGGGTATTAGTACGTAGATGGATTCGATTGGAATTCGAACTCGGCTCTCCGATATTAATTTCAGCTTTTAATCCTGCACTACGTCATCACTGATGAGTACGGGGTTTTGTCTACTTCAGCTTGTTTGAGACGGGTAGAGTATTGACTATGAAGTGTTTAACTTGCCATCGTTACTGCATTTGGTACATTGCATTTGCTCTTGCTTTTATATTTAGGTTATTTGCCGCTGCAGTAGGTGCATTATGGTTCATTTGTACTTCGTCACCCACTTGAAATTCCTTTTTGAATTTGTTGGCTTCATTTATTACTGAATAAATTTTCTTATTTATTTCATGTTCTTTGATGCAGATCATCATTCAGTCATCTGTAGTTTCCAGGTATTTTTAAGACCGATTGTTGTGGTTTTGTATGACAGTTCTAGTTGAACTAAACATCTACCTCCTTCAGATCTGGACACATACAGACGATCAACATTAATCGAAGGATGATACATTACGGGAGCTAGTAAGAAGCTTTCTTGTTTTTACATCCATTTGCTTAATGTCAGCTGAGTTCCAGTTCAGGATGTTGAAACTGCATGGCACCACAGGGACAGCCAAAATCTTTTTGGTTGATATTATTATTACTATTTTATTTCCTTTAATTTCTGATGTGTACACATTTCTTTCCGGGTACCACAACAGAGACCTAAGGTTAGAAATGGCATCATCACATTTTCCACTAACCATTTAAAAAAAAAACAAAAAAAAAAAAACAAAACCCACAAACATATTTTACATAAGTAAAGCCATCGTAAGGTGTGGACTATAATCGTGAGGACAATTCTTTGTATTTCTTTAAGGCATGTACTTCCAGGAATCCTTTCAATTAGTCTACCGGATTCTTTTCCAACATATCCGAGGGCTCCAGCTAAAACAGGGATTGTTGATGTTCCCATGTGCCACATTTTTTAGATTTCTCTTTCAAGATCCTTGTATTTCGATAGTGTTTAAAGATCTTCAAAGATACATTACAGTCTGCAGGGACTGAGATATCAATAAAGAGACACTGTTTTGTTAGTTTGTGGGCTCTAATAACATTGTCTAGTTGGTTATATTTGATTGTTCTGTCTGTGTATATTGTTGAGTGCTATCTCCATAACCGGGTCTGGTTGATGTTCATACCAATTTCTTCAGCATTCTGTAGAATTTGCAGATTTTTCAGTGCAGATATTGGTCCACTCTGTTTATTTTAGCAGGTTAGCCAATACCGTGGAACCAGATACAAACTGATCAATTGTTTCTGGATATTTATCACAGAATCTACATTTTGGCCTAACATAATATTTTAGTATGTATGCTTGATAATTTCTAGTTAACAAGCATTGTTCCTGTGCAGCAAGGATAAAACCTTCCGTTTCAGCTTTTAATCCTGAACTCCGTATCCACTCATGGGTACGGGGTTTGTCTACATCAGCTTGTTTTGTACGGGTAAATATTGGCCAATGAAGCTGTTTATATTCCCATTGATTCTGTATCAGATTGAGCGCATTTGTCTTTGCTCGCTTTTGAAAGTATTTTGCAGCTTCGGTCGGTGTATTGTGCTTTACTTGTATATATCTGCACCATTTGAAACTCCATATTGAACTTGTTGGCTTCCTTTATTACGGAATAAAGACGCTTACTACTTTCATGTTCTTTGACACATATCATCATTCAGTCTTCTGTAGTTTATAGGTATCTTTGAAGGCCAATTGTTGTAGTTTTGTAGGACAGTTCTAGTTGAACTAATCCTCTGCCTCCTTCGGATCTGGGCACATACCGACGGTCAACATCAGCTTTGGGGTGATGCAGGCGGTAGCAAGTGAGAAGTTTTCTCGTTTGTCAGTAGTTGATCTTTGCAGCCATATCAACCTCTCGTAAATACCTTCTGTTCTAGTGGAAGGATTTTGTTTGCTTCGAAAAAGGAGTAAGTTCGGTTTGTAAGGACAGATGTGATCAACTTATACGTGGTGGAGAGACATGTTATTGGCCTATAAGTTTTCGGATCATCTGATTCACTCGTGTTTGGCATGAGGTATGTAATACATTCAATGATACATTCTAAGATTTCATTGGGGTTATTTACAAGCGTTGATAGAGTTTTTGCAAGAGTTTTATGGATTGATGAGAGATGATAGAACCAGAAATTGGGTACCTTGTCATTTCCTGGGGATTTCTATTTTGGGGATTTCGTTAGAGCCTGTCTAACATTATTTGTTGTTATATTTTCCCACTCTTGCATAGGTGTATATCCAGCATTAATTCTTCTTCACGTCGGATCCATTCTGCATTTGGGTTATATTCCTTTACGCTACTCCAAATATTCTCCCAAAATGTCTGCATATTGTCAATAGATGGTGGCTTTTCGACATGTATATGTGCTTTTCCAATTTACCTGTAAAATTTCTTAAGTTCCGTTTGGAATATATTATTTTGGCGATAGGATCTACAACGTTTTCCGTATCGTCTTCTTCTCTGTGCCTTTAACTAAAGATTCTGTTTCAGCATTTCCTTGATTCATAAAATTTCATTTAGTGATTTAATTTTATATCTACGCTTGATCTTCTTGCATTTGCGTGTGAAGTCATTTGGGTTTCTAGTGAGCTCATCTAATATAGAAAGCTCACATCTGATTTCTTTTATTTCTCGCATCAGTTTTGCCTTCCAAACTGGCTCTCTATGTCTGTTACTTTTTTTCATTGTCTTGACCCCAAGCTTCCCAATAGCTGCTAAATCTGTTGCGTATATAACATAACTTCTGTAATGTTTCCCAGTGGTTTATCCGTTAACGGTGCTTCCAGAGGAGCGTTGTATATTTGCACAATGTATTTCGTCATATGAATTTTGATGAGCTGGTCTCTGTCTGATAATTGTGTGAGAGTTACTCTGCTAAGTATTTTGATGACGTGGTTTTTCGCATTGGTTATTTCAGCTCTGTTGTTTCCAAGGAATTCTAACTTAGCGTAGTTGGAGCCATCTTTAATGACATCGTCTGGATAACTGAAAATTATTTTTGTTGGGGTGGGATCCACCTAATCTGCATAGGTGACTACCAACTATATAAATAATGGTTGGTACCGGAAGACGGGAGAGAGGAATCACGAGATCCAACTAGAGACTCTGATCGACTGCGACTAGTCAACACATTCTCCAGGAACGTCTTCCCAGAAAGATACAGAAATACTATATGTACTTATTGTGTACACTTTCTTGTTATAATAGATTCTTGTTCTAAGTACATTTTGTGTTGCATTATTATTCCATGCAATAGGCGAGATTCAACAATGAGTCAAGACTCAACATATATATATATATATATATATATATATATATATATATATATATATATACACACGCATCGTCAGAGATACATTATGCTGAGGAGGAAAGAAACATGGACGGAAGGTTCCGCTGGAGGTGTGGTAAAAAGAAAAAATTAAATGACGAATTGATAATATCATTATTATATTTATTGTTATTATTAATATTTTTATTATTTTATATATTATTATTATTATTATTATTATTATTATTATTACTTTGCCCTTGTGAGGCACGAGTTACCCTTAAATCTCAAAAAGAGACTTTAAGGCACAATTTTCTTTTTCAACATAGTATGCAAGCAGGTGAGGTGCCATGCAATCAGTGAGAGAAAAAACAAAACATGTAATTGTCATTTTTTTCATGGCGAGAAGTCTACGTAAGATGTGAGAAGATATGATTAGGGTTGTTTTTGCAATTCACATAGTTTAATGTCACCAGGAATTTATTTCGCATATTTGTTTCGTCCTTTTAATCTCATTCCCCAAATTCCCAGTAATAACATGTTTACTTGATATTCCAGATTCGACAGACTTTTATTTCGATGTTCTTGCATTTACTTAGTTTCTCAAGCATTTTTAAAGATGTGATTTTGTCGATTGAAGTCGCAACTTTTACCAGGAGTCATGTTTTGCAACATGTTTTTCGGCAATTATGAATCTCTCTATCGACCTCAAAGCTGAAATTCCAGTGGACAGTAATCTCATAATTATATAAAAGTTGTATTGGATTATGCCCCCATCAATTCTCTTTAGGAGCGACGTTGAATGCGAGACGTGTTGATCAATATATAGACTGAGCAGCCATATATTGGTCATTATAATGTGCATTCAAACTCTTTCGCAAGTAGAATTTGTGGGAACATAATACACTAGTATTATTATTATAAAAATCTGAATATGATAACAAAAACCACATCGTCCCTTTCACAGCAGCAACAGTTAAAATAGATAGCACATGTAACTTGACATGAAGATGTTGACGTTCCACACTACTTCGAACAAAAGGTTAGAAAAGAAAATCCCATCAGTACTGGAAAGAAAGATAATATGGCATAAGGCCGGTTTAAAGTGGGGAACCCAAGCGGGTATGCATGGGTTAGAGCCAATAATTGCCAAGTACCCGCAAATAACGCCGATATTGTAACGATTCACCCACTTTGGTGCGACGAGGAAGGTACTTTCACAGAGTTGGAATACCTGGAAACTAGGCATCCTTCATTTATTTGTTGTGTTCTGGTCCGAGGACCGAAACACAATTAAGAGATAAAATGTGGTTTGTTCGCCCAAAGGCCGATACTACATTTTTATCTCAGCCGGATGACGACGGAGTTAAGAAAAGCGTAACCCGAGTAACGCTGGCTGCGCGGTTAATGAAAGGAAATCGGAATAAGAAAATCGGTATGAGAAAATCGGTATAAGAAAATCGGAATGAGAAAATCGGAATAAGAAAATGGGTATAAGAAAATCGGTATAAGAAAATCGGAATAAGAAAATGGGTATAAGAAAATCGGAATAAGAAAATCGGAATAAGAAAATCGGAATAAGAAAATGGGTATAAGAAAATGGGTATAAGAAAATCGGAATAAGAAAATCGGTATAAGAAAATCGGAATAAGAAAATCGGAATAAGAAAATCGGTATAAGAAAATCGGTATAAGAAAATCGGTATGAGAAAATCGGTATGAGAAATTCGGTATAAGAAAATCGGAATAAGAAAATCGGTATAAGAAAATCGGAATAAGAAAATCGGAATAAGAAAATCGGTATAAGAAAATCGGTATAAGAAAATCGGTATGAGAAAATCGGTATGAGAAAATCGGAATATGAAAATCGGTATAAGAAAATCGGAATAAGAAAATCGGAATAAGAAAATCGGTAATATTACCACTACTATTACTGTTTTTGTTGTTGTTGTCATTCTTATTATTACTGGAAGAATAAAACAAATTGTGCCTGAGTAGGAGTAATGATGCGGTTTTAGACATAGCATTAATTATTATCAGGCGAATTCTTTTATTATTCTTTTTATTATGGAGGATTTATCATTTTGTTATTATAAATTCGCAATTTTGCCTGAAAGGCTTCTTGCAAATCGTTTTTTTCTTTTCGGCATTATCATAATTGACTATTTGTTTGTCATCAGAATTGATTCCATTTCTTTGCTGTTAATTTCAAATTATGGTCATATTTTTATTATTATTATTATTATTATTTCCTGTTGATTGTATCATCATCTCTTTGTGTATGCCATATCTAGCATTCTATTCTTACCCACCCGGCTCTCTCTCTCTCCCTCTTGCGTACGCGCATCTGCATCCGATATTCCGGCTTTGTGTCCGCTTTCATGAAAAGCTTCGATCAAAGTAAGAAGCCAAACGTGCTGCAGGCTAAAAAGGCTCTGGGTTTGACGAGCAAACCGCCTTTCGTATTTATACCTCAGAAATTCAGATCTTCGAGATCATCGCATACGTTTCTTTCCTTCAGCGCCGCGGGGTGGCGTAGCGACCGCCCGCATTTGATCTTGCGTAGAGGTTTTCTAGAAATCATACGAATGACGATACTCGACAACATATATTCGCTTTTCTTCATAAATATACACGTTTTTATTTTAATACTCTCTCTCTCTCTCTCACACACACACACACACACACACACACACACACACACACACACACACACACCATTTACCAAAACGCAAAGTCCCATCTTATTACATTCGATTTCATTTATATCACGAGCACGAGTATGTATTTTTTTTTTTTTTTTTTTTTAATCATATCACCCCAAGCAAGGTCGGGGGCCACTATCACACAAGGTGTTAAAGAAGTGTTGGAGGAAGAGCAGATAGGAGTGGCAAGGGAGGGGATGTGGAGAAAGAGAAAGACAGTGGGTCGATCAAGGTAAGGGGGCCACAAAAGATCCTGAGCGAGAGCAGATAGGAATGAAAAATGAAAGGATGTGGAGAAGGGAAGTGTATAGATCAAGGCAACTGGCGATGTCGATTGACGCTACACTTAAACCGTTGGAGATTGTATTTGTCAGGGAAACAGTAATAGGGAAGGGAGTTCCATAGGCGAGATGTGCGAGACATGAAGCTATTGGAGTAGAAGAGACGTCTACATCTAACAGTTTCCACGTTGTAGGGGTGAGAGCGGGATGCCAGCCTGGTGGGGCGTTTAAATTCACGAGGCCTGGGGACAAGCGAACGCAACTCCTCAGAGCAATTACCGTGGAAGTACTTGTAAAAAAGGCAGAGCGAGGCAACATCGCGTCTGTGAGAGAGCGACTGCAGACGAGATGACAGATCAGGGCCAATCACGTTGCCTATCCGTCTGTGGATCTTATCAAGAACCCCCGAGGCCTAGTCCAAACCGATATATATCCTACATATCCTCATAGTTCGCACTTCCTGCTTTCTTCCTTCTCCTACCTTACAACAATCTAATTCAGTAATCCTCTACCTTGAGTGTCTCTTGAGTCTTTCAATGGGTGAACTAAAGTAAAAATTGCATATGCATAGATTATGTATATAAATCAGGAAAGTTTTTTTGATAATGTCTCATAAAACAATGAAATGTCTCTGGACAATTTGTGTTCGAATTCTGAATGACAAACAACGGAGAGAAGCGGGAAAGTGAGAGAAGGATTATGAATATAAGATACCAAATATACACGGGGAGTTCTGCTTTCAAGCTTCCGTACAATTATTAGACCAATTGAAATGACTTTTTTAACGGGATCTATGTTAGATTATTTTCTGTACTTTTGAACTAGTGAGCAAACCAAAATGAGCTGACTCATTTTATAGTACACCCATAGAATATTAACCAATCAGAAGACTAGAAATATTCGACTCGATATGTATAAAGGCGGCCATTTTGTTTTCTTTTTCGGAAGATCTACTGCTAACCTGTCAGATGAGGAGACCTGCAAAAGTACGTTTTCCTATTCTTTCCAAATATCCACTGCCAACCTCTGATATGGAAGACCTTAAGAATTCCTGAATAGGTGCTACGAGACATTGGTGCTGTTACATTGGACAAATTACTTCCTACGTCTGATTGCTACATTCAAACAACATTAAACATGTATTGCAATCTATACAGAAGTCATTGGCAGCTTTATGAATGTGTGACAAGAAAGGATTAATGAAGCTAATTATCACACTTAGGTGTCATAATGCACTGTTGATTCATATATCCCCTATATATATATATATATATATATATATATATATATATATATATATATATATATATATGTATGTATGTATGTATGTATGGTGGCCTCTCACGTCGTATACGACGTATGAGGATCAAGCAGTTCAGTTCCTAGGAACCGACAGCCTAGACACCAGCACATATACTTTGATTATAGTGGTGAAGGATTTTGTGCAGAAGCAACCACACTTTTAGAAAGGCCTAATACAGTGACCTGGTGCACTACGTGCCACAAGGTCCCCAAACGATCCTCTGCAGGTTTTGGATTCAGAGTTGTCCTTCTCCTAGACCATCCAAGTCTGTCCTGTTATTTACCCATAGGTAGGAGAAGAAGAAGAGGAATAATAAGTGAATGTAATGGATTCGACCCGGCTCTCCGATTCCTCAAGCCGAGCCACTACCCACTACTCCACCATGCTTCCTTATAATATATATATATATATATATATATATATATATATATATATCAAGTATATGGTGCAGTTCAATTTACATTACTTGAATCATTCATACAAAAAGCAGATAGTGAGGTTGCCATTTATATCATTAACTTCACTATCTGCTTTTTGTATGAATGATTCGTGTAATATACATATATATATATATATATATATGTATATATATGTAAGCAAATATGTGGATGTAGATCCGACGGTATGATGAAAATGTGGAAAAGACAAAGCAAAATCCGAATATGTGAGTTTACTGTTTTTTATTTTGTTTTTGTTTTTGTTATTCTGTCGACGTCAGGGAGCAGGTTTTCGCAGCGACGCCCACGCGGCGCAGCGTATCCGACTCCAAGAAAGAATACTCTGACTTTAGAATTTCAGTTTTTCTGTTTCTGACTAGTCCTGTATATATCGTCTCTTCATTTAACTTAAATCTAATATAAATATGTCTCTATTAACCTTGTCCTGAGGAAGGTCTATTTGACCGAAACGTCTGACGTCGACAGAATAACAAAAACAAAATAAAAAACAGTAAACTCACATATTCGGATTTTGCTTTGTCTTTTCCACATTTTCATCATATATATATATATATATATATATATATATATATATATATATATATATATATATATATATATATATATATGCACATCCACACACATCCACGCAAACACACATCAAGAAGAGTACGGAAGAAATTGGACGATAAAATCTTTGACGAATTTTATACGTTTTCTGGGGTCTGTTGACGTTGCAGTGGCTACACATGAACAGGAATGAGAACCGCCGGTAGTTTCCATTTTTTTTAAATAATTTTTTTAAATCTAGCAAAATTCATCTATATTCTTATCCTTTTTCTTTGTTTTCAAATATCCTACATAGTGATAAACAGAAAATCTGCCAAGAATGGTGAACCGTTTTAAGAAGCTAAAATTTTCTGTGGCTGAATTAGCGATGAAAGCAATTTCTAGATGTTTTCGTGTGTATATATATATATATATATATATATATATATATATATATATATATAAACCCTTTATGAAATCGTCAAAGAATCAAATTGTAGTTTCGTACAACGCCATTGTATAATGAAATAGCCATTTGAATAAACAAATAAATAAATAGATTAATAGATAGATAACAATAAAAACAGAATCCTCTCGACACTTAACGACTAGCAGACACACATAAAATACCTTCCCCTTTGAACTGACGAGACGCTGACCGCCACAACCAGATTTGAAACAAGTGTCTTAAACACAACCCGGCATAATCTCTCCGAAGTTGACGAATCCGTAGATAAGACTTAACTCTGCGACCCCTTAACCCAAAAGACTGCTGCCAGCCGTTTCCATAGTAATTAATGCTACAAAAGACTATACTTATGAACAAGCGTAAACCAAAAATTAGCTTATTCCTAAATTTCGCTTGACGATGAAGCAGAACTTAAACCTCAATTCAACTAAATTTCAATAATTATATTGACGGTCTCGGCTCTCGCTTTTGAAACATGAGAACTCTTATGTAGCGAAGGAATCATATTTAAAATAAAAATAATATATAAGCTCTACTTCTGTATGGAGCACTGTCTTTTAAAAAATAAAAACAAAAATACTACGGATTATTTACCAAACGAGTTCTTTCCTATTTTCTGCACACACACACACACACACACACACACACACATATATATATATATATATATATATATATATATATATATATATATATATATATATATATATATATAGGTAAATAAAATCGTGTCGAAAAACCTTCGAATTCTTGATTTAACAATAGCCAAACCAATCTCGAAGGGAAAAAAGGTTTTAAAAAAGAAAGAGCCAGGAACATGAAAGTCTGTCGAAAATAATCGCACAGATACAGGTTCAAGGCGCAAAGAAAAAACCCCGATACGAGTAAACAATTAACTAAAGAGCTCGATACAAACGTAGAGCAAACCTATATATATATATATATATATATATATATATATATATATATATATATATATATATATATGCGTGTGTGTGTGTTGTGTGGTGGTTGTGTGTGTGTGTACATATGTGTTGTGTGGTGGTTGTGTGTGTGATAAATAATAATACGATTATGTATATCTCTACATACCCAAACTCAGATTTTCATATCAAAAGCTATCCTCACGTGGCCATAATATTAATAGGACTGCTTCAATTCGGTCATTTCGTTTTATATTAGATGCAGTAACCCTGCATGTATATATCTTTATTGTTTATCCGATACTAACAGTTTGCCATCATTTGACTTTTTTATTTAACAAAGTGTTTTACGTAATATACTCCATATTACTTAAGGAGTCACATTATAGTCCTTGACTATGATCCATATTGTATTATTACTTATTATTACTTATTCTGTAGTTATCATATCGCTTCTTCCATTCACTTTCAAAGGCACCTGGCAAAGGCGTTGGTTAGATCCAGTGACAGGGCACGAAGAGTGTGAGTTCAATACCCGTTTAAGGCATTGGAGAACTTGGAGAGGGGAATTAACAGGAGATAACTGATAACTGACATCCATTAAACATGGCACGTGGAACTAGAACAGTCTAGCCCAGTGAGCGAAATGAAGGGTTCAGTTCGACATTCCAACCACCTGAAGAAGGCCTGAGCGTACAACGGCCGAAACGTTGTAATAAATATGGTGACAAACATGAGGACAATTGTATTTATAATTTTCAACTCCCCAGACTGCAACCACCTTGATTATTATGCATGGGATGCAGTTGAGCAAGAGACCAACAGAACTGCTTGTAACACCAAAGACGAACTGAAGCCAAGGATTATGTCAGCATTCACCAACTGAAACAAGGAGACCGTCCAGAAGAGTTGCAGGAGATTCCATATTCGTCTGGAGGCCGTCGTTGAAGCCAATGGCGATTTTATTAAATACATTTTTCTCTTTAGTATTTCAAGATATTTTTTAGTAATTTTGGGAAATATATCATTTAAAATGAGATGACAATGTTATTTTAATTCTTGTGTAATGTACACGACAGTTTATCATTTCAAATTGTTGACTGGAAAGAGAATTCCACAAGCGAGAAGTGCGTGAGAAGAAACTTTTAACGTAGAACTTGCGGTTGCATGTAGTCATTTCAACTCTAGAATAATGAAAGATTGCTGCCAATCTAAATTTTTAAAATCCAGGTACCAATGGGAAAAAGCTTATCAGAACATTTAACATGACATTATTTATAGAAAAGGCAGAGAGAGGCTACGTCACGGCGGTGGAAATATGACTTGGGCCTATAGATGCCAGGTCAGGAACGATTTTATCAAGAATCTGCAAATACATAGCGGAAAAACCATAACATACGTGACAGCAATGTTCAAAATATTCAGGAGATTTACGATCATGACTCTCCACAATTTTTTATCTTTTGTGGCTCTTAATAACCTTTGTCATTTTGGCATCTTTCCCAAACACTGGTCCACCCTCCATTCGCTCGGCAAGTAGGTTGTGCGTAACTTTCTTATGTCACTTTTCTCTTTCAGTCTGTCCTCTGTGTATCAAATTTTCTACGCCCTCTTTCCTCATCACCCTCACGACATGTTTCAACTGTCTCGTCCTGATGTCCTTTTTGTTATATAGTCTCTGCTCACTCGTTCGGTCCATGGTATTCTTAGCCACCACGACACCCTACTGTAGAAATAGATATTGTTGTGGCCTGTTTAGGGGCAAGAAAAGAAAGCCACGGAAGACGAAGGTAGTTTGAACAAGTGTATTGAAAATAACTGGTATATACAAAGCAAGAATGTTAGTAATAAGCAGATAGATGTGTACGTCCGAACGTAGGAGGGTTTACCACAACAGGGGCCAGAAAGAAAATCACGGAAGACGAAGGTAAGTTGAACAAGTGTATTGAAAATAACAGGTATATACTAAGCAAGAATGTTAGTAATAAGCAGATAGATGTGTACGTCCGAACGGAGGAGGGTTTACCACAACAGGGGCCAGAAAGAAAGACACAGAAGACGAAGGTAGGCTGAACAAGTGTATTGAAAATAACAGATATATACAAAGCAAGAATGTTAGTAATAAGCAGATAGATGTGTACGTCCGAACGTAGGAGGGTTTACCACACCAGGGGCCAGAAAGAAAGACACGGAAGACGAAGGTAAGTTGAACAAGTGTATTGAAAATAACAGGTATATACTAAGCAAGCATGTTAGTAATGAGGAGATGGATGAGTACGAAGGGACGTAGTAGTGTTTACCACACCAGGTGCCAGAAAGGAAGACAAGGAAGACGAAGAAAAGGTGAACAAGTGTATTTTAAATAACAGGTATATACTAAGCAAGAATGTTAGTAAAATGCAGATAGATGTCTACGTAAGAACGTAGGAGGGTTTACAACACAATGTGCCAGAAGGAAAGACAAGGAAGACGAAGGTAAGTTGAACAAGTGTATTGAAAATAACAGGTATATACTAAGCAAGAATGTTAGTAAAATGCAGATAGATGTCTACGTAAGAACGTAGGAGGGTTTACAACACAATGTGCCAGAAGGAAAGACAAGGAAGACGAAGGAAAGTTGAACAAGTGTATTGAAAATAACAGGTATATACTAAGCAAGAATGTTAGTAAAACGCAGATAGATGTCTACGTAAGAACGTAGGAGGGTTTAAAACACAATGTGCCAGAAGGAAAGACAAGGAAGACGAAGGTAAGTTGAACAAGTGTATTGAAAATAACAGGTATATACTAAGCCAGAATGTTAGTAAAAAGCAGATAGATGTGTACGTACGAATGTAGGAGGGTTTACAACACAATGTGCCAGAAGGAAAGACAAGGAAGACGAAGGTAAGTTGAACAAGTGTATTGAAATTAACAGGTATATACTAAGCAAGAATGTTAGTAAAACGCAGATAGATGTCTACGTAAGAACGTAGGAGGGTTTACAACACAATGTGCCAGAAGGAAAGACAAGGAAGACGAAGATAAGTTGAACAGGTGTATTGAAAATAACAGGTATATACTAAGCAAGAATGTTAGTAAAACGCAGATAGATGTCTACGTAAGAACGTAGGAGGGTTTACAACACAATGTGCCAGAAGGAAAGACAAGGAAGAGGAAGGTAAGTTGAACAAGTGTATTGAAAATAACAGGTATATACAAAGCCAGAATGTTAGTAAAAAGCAGATAGATGTGTACGTACGAATGTAGGAGGGTTTACAACACAAGTGGCCAGAAGGAAAGACAAGGAAGACGAAGGTAAGTTGAACAAGTGTATTGAAAATAACAGGTATATACAAAGCCAGAATGTTAGTAAAAAGCAGATAGATGTGTACGTACGAATGTAGGAGGGTTTACAACACAATGTGCCAGAAGGAAAGACAAGGAAGACGAAGGTAAGTTGAACAAGTGTATTGAAAATAACAGGTATATACAAAGCCAGAATGTTAGTAAAAAGCAGATAGATGTGTACGTACGAATGTAGGAGGGTTTACAACACAAGTGGCCAGAAGGAAAGACAAGGAAGACGAAGGTAAGTTGAACAATTGTATTGAAAATAACAGGTATATACAAAGCCAGAATGTTAGTAAAAAGCAGATAGATGTGTACGTACGAATGTAGGAGGGTTTACAACACAAGTGGCCAGAAGGAAAGACAAGGAAGACGAAGGTAAGTTGAACAAGTGTATTGAAAATAACAGGTATATACAAAGCCAGAATGTTAGTAAAAAGCAGATAGATGTGTACGTACGAATGTAGGAGGGTTTACAACACAAGTGGCCAGAAGGAAAGACAAGTAAGACGAAGGTAAGTTGAACAAGTGTATTGAAAATAACAGGTATATACAAAGCCAGAATGTTAGTAAAAAGCAGATAGATGTGTACGTACGAATGTAGGAGGGTTTACAACACAATGTGCCAGAAGGAAAGACAAGGAAGACGAAGGTAAGTTGAACAAGTGTATTGAAAATAACAGGTATATACAAAGCCAGAATGTTAGTAAAAAGCAGATAGATGTGTACGTACGAATGTAGGAGGGTTTACAACACAAGTGGCCAGAAGGAAAGACAAGGAAGACGAAGGTAAGTTGAACAAGTGTATTGAAAATAACAGGTATATACAAAGCCAGAATGTTAGTAAAAAGCAGATAGATGTGTACGTACGAATGTAGGAGGGTTTACAACACAAGTGGCCAGAAGGAAAGACAAGGAAGACGAAGGTAAGTTGAACAAGTGTATTGAAAATAACAGGTATATACAAAGCCAGAATGTTAGTAAAAAGCAGATAGATGTGTACGTACGAATGTAGGAGGGTTTACAACACAATGTGCCAGAAGGAAAGACAAGGAAGACGAAGGTAAGTTGAACAAGTGTATTGAAAATAACAGGTATATACTAAGCAAGAATGTTAGTAAAATGCAGATAGATGTCTACGTAAGAACGTAGGAGGGTTTACAACACAATGTGCCAGAAGGAAAGACAAGGAAGACGAAGGAAAGTTGAACAAGTGTATTGAAAATAACAGGTATATACTAAGCAAGAATGTTAGTAAAACGCAGATAGATGTCTACGTAAGAACGTAGGAGGGTTTAAAACACAATGTGCCAGAAGGAAAGACAAGGAAGACGAAGGTAAGTTGAACAAGTGTATTGAAAATAACAGGTATATACTAAGCCAGAATGTTAGTAAAAAGCAGATAGATGTGTACGTACGAATGTAGGAGGGTTTACAACACAATGTGCCAGAAGGAAAGACAAGGAAGACGAAGGTAAGTTGAACAAGTGTATTGAAATTAACAGGTATATACTAAGCAAGAATGTTAGTAAAACGCAGATAGATGTCTACGTAAGAACGTAGGAGGGTTTACAACACAATGTGCCAGAAGGAAAGACAAGGAAGACGAAGATAAGTTGAACAGGTGTATTGAAAATAACAGGTATATACTAAGCAAGAATGTTAGTAAAACGCAGATAGATGTCTACGTAAGAACGTAGGAGGGTTTACAACACAATGTGCCAGAAGGAAAGACAAGGAAGAGGAATGTAAGTTGAACAAGTGTATTGAAAATAACAGGTATATACAAAGCCAGAATGTTAGTAAAAAGCAGATAGATGTGTACGTACGAATGTAGGAGGGTTTACAACACAAGTGGCCAGAAGGAAAGACAAGGAAGACGAAGGTAAGTTGAACAAGTGTATTGAAAATAACAGGTATATACAAAGCCAGAATGTTAGTAAAAAGCAGATAGATGTGTACGTACGAATGTAGGAGGGTTTACAACACAATGTGCCAGAAGGAAAGACAAGGAAGACGAAGGTAAGTTGAACAAGTGTATTGAAAATAACAGGTATATACAAAGCCAGAATGTTAGTAAAAAGCAGATAGATGTGTACGTACGAATGTAGGAGGGTTTACAACACAAGTGGCCAGAAGGAAAGACAAGGAAGACGAAGGTAAGTTGAACAAGTGTATTGAAAATAACAGGTATATACAAAGCCAGAATGTTAGTAAAAAGCAGATAGATGTGTACGTATGAATGTAGGAGGGTTTACAACACAAGTGGCCAGAAGGAAAGACAAGGAAGACGAAGGTAAGTTGAACAAGTGTATTGAAAATAACAGGTATATACAAAGCCAGAATGTTAGTAAAAAGCAGATAGATGTGTACGTACGAATGTAGGAGGGTTTACAACACAAGTGGCCAGAAGGAAAGACAAGTAAGACGAAGGTAAGTTGAACAAGTGTATTGAAAATAACAGGTATATACAAAGCCAGAATGTTAGTAAAAAGCAGATAGATGTGTACGTACGAATGTAGGAGGGTTTACAACACAATGTGCCAGAAGGAAAGACAAGGAAGGCGAAGGTAAGTTGAACAAGTGTATTGAAAATAACAGGTATATACAAAGCCAGAATGTTAGTAAAAAGCAGATAGATGTGTACGTACGAATGTAGGAGGGTTTACAACACAAGTGGCCAGAAGGAAAGACAAGGAAGACGAAGGTAAGTTGAACAAGTGTATTGAAAATTACAGGTATATACAAAGCCAGAATGTTAGTAAAAAGCAGATAGATGTGTACGTACGAATGTAGGAGGGTTTACAACACAAGTGGCCAGAAGGAAAGACAAGGAAGACGAAGGTAAGTTGAACAAGTGTATTGAAAATAACAGGTATATACAAAGCCAGAATGTTAGTAAAAAGCAGATAGATGTGTACGTACGAATGTAGGAGGGTTTACAACACAATGTGCCAGAAGGAAAGACAAGGAAGACGAAGGTAAGTTGAACAAGTGTATTGAAAATAACAGGTATATACAAAGCCAGAATGTTAGTAAAAAGCAGATAGATGTGTACGTACGAATGTAGGAGGGTTTACAACACAATGTGCCAGAAGGAAAGACAAGGAAGACGAAGGTAAGTTGAACAAGTGTATTGAAAATAACAGGTATATACAAAGCCAGAATGTTAGTAAAAAGCAGATAGATGTGTACGTACGAATGTAGGAGGGTTTACAACACAAGTGGCCAGAAGGAAAGACAAGGAAGACGAAGGTAAGTTGAACAAGTGCATTGAAAATAACAGGTATATACAAAGCCAGAATGTTAGTAAAAAGCAGATAGATGTGTACGTACGAATGTAGGAGGGTTTACAACACAAGTGGCCAGAAGGAAAGACAAGGAAGACGAAGGTAAGTTGAACAAGTGTATTGAAAATAACAGGTATATACAAAGCCAGAATGTTAGTAAAAAGCAGATAGATGTGTACGTACGAATGTAGGAGGGTTTACAACACAAGTGGCCAGAAGGAAAGACAAGGAAGACGAAGGTAAGTTGAACAAGTGTATTGAAAATAACAGGTATATACAAAGCCAGAATGTTAGTAAAAAGCAGATAGATGTGTACGTACGAATGTAGGAGGGTTTACAACACAATGTGCCAGAAGGAAAGACAAGGAAGACGAAGGTAAGTTGAACAAGTGTATTGAAAATAACAGGTATATACAAAGCCAGAATGTTAGTAAAAAGCAGATAGATGTGTACGTACGAATGTAGGAGGGTTTACAACACAAGTGGCCAGAAGGAAAGACAAGGAAGACGAAGGTAAGTTGAACAAGTGTATTGAAAATAACAGGTATATACAAAGCCAGAATGTTAGTAAAAAGCAGATAGATGTGTACGTACGAATGTAGGAGGGTTTACAACACAATGTGCCAGAAGGAAAGACAAGGAAGACGAAGGTAAGTTGAACAAGTGTATTGAAAATAACAGGTATATACAAAGCCAGAATGTTAGTAAAAAGCAGATAGATGTGTACGTACGAATGTAGGAGGGTTTACAACACAATGTGCCAGAAGGAAAGACAAGGAAGACGAAGGTAAGTTGAACAAGTGTATTGAAAATAACAGGTATATACAAAGCCAGAATGTTAGTAAAAAGCAGATAGATGTGTACGTACGAATGTAGGAGGGTTTACAACACAGTGTGCCAGAAGGAAAGACAAGGAAGACGAAGGTAAGTTGAACAAGTATATTGAAAATAACAGGTATATACAAAGCCAGAATGTTTGTAAAAAGCAGATAGATGTGTACGTACGAATGTAGGAGGGTTTACAACACAAGTGGCCAGAAGGAAAGACAAGGAAGACGAAGGTAAGTTGAACAAGTGTATTGAAAATAACAGGTATATACAAAGCCAGAATGTTAGTAAAAAGCAGATAGATGTGTACGTACGAATGTAGGAGGGTTTACAACACAATGTGCCAGAAGGAAAGACAAGGAAGACGAAGGTAAGTTGAACAAGTGTATTGAAAATAACAGGTATATACAAAGCCAGAATGTTAGTAAAAAGCAGATAGATGTGTACGTACGAATGTAGGAGGGTTTACAACACAAGTGGCCAGAAGGAAAGACAAGGAAGACGAAGGTAAGTTGAACAAGTGTATTGAAAATAACAGGTATATACAAAGCCAGAATGTTAGTAAAAAGCAGATAGATGTGTACGTACGAATGTAGGAGGGTTTACAACACAATGTGCCAGAAGGAAAGACAAGGAAGACGAAGGTAGGTAGAACAAGTGTATTGAAAATAACAGGTATATACAAAGCAAGAATGTTAGTAATTAGCAGATAGATCCGTACGTACGAACGTAGGAGGGTCACCACACCAGTGACTAGAAAGGAAGACAAGGAAGGCGACGTTAAGTTGAACAATTGTTTTGAAAATAACAGATATATACTTAGCAGGAATGTTAATATTAAGCAGATAGAGGTGTACATACGAACGTAGTAGGGTTTACCTCAACTGAGGACAGAAAGAAAGACACAGAAGACGAAGGTAATTTGACTAAGTGTATTGAAAATAACAGGTATAAACAAAGGAAGAATTTTAATAATAAGCAGATAGATGTATACGTACGAACGTAGTAGGGTTTACCTCAATAGGGTCCTGTAAGAAAGACAAGGAAGACGAAGGTATTTTGAACAAATGTATTGAAAATAACAGGTATATACAAAGCAAGAATGTTAGTAATAAGCAGATAGATGTATACGTACGAACGTAGGAGGGTTTACCTCAATAGGGTCCAGTAAGAAAGGCAAGGAAGACGAAGGTAATTTGAACAAATGTGTTGAAAATAACAGGTATATACAAGCAATAATTTTAGTAATAAGCAGATAGATGAGTGCGTACGAACGTAGGAGTGGTTTACCACAATAGGGTCCTGAAAGAAAGACACGGAAGACGAAGTTACTTTGAACAAATATATTGAAAATTACAGGTATATACTGAGCAAGAATGTTAGTAATAAGCAGATAGATGTGTACGTACGAACGTAGGCCGTTTTACGACAACAGGGGCCAGAAAGA
The DNA here is from genome assembly GCA_964036315.1 of Acanthosepion esculentum. Classification (NCBI taxonomy): domain Eukaryota; kingdom Metazoa; phylum Mollusca; class Cephalopoda; order Sepiida; family Sepiidae; genus Acanthosepion; species Acanthosepion esculentum. The sequence continues at coordinate 78,584,115 of OZ038513.1, forward strand.
ATGACAAGAAGACGTAGGTTAGTTGAACAAGTGTATTGAAAATAACAAGTAAATACAAAGCAAGCATATTATTAATAAGCAGATAGATGTGTACGTATGAACGTAGGAGGGTTTACCATAACAGGGTCCAGAAAGAAAGACAAAGAAGACGAAGGTAATTTAAACAAGTGTATTGAAAATAACAGGTATATACAAAGCAAGAATGCTAGTAATAAGCAGATAGATGTGTACGTCCGAACGTGGGAGGTTTTACCACAATAGGGTCCAGAAATAAAGACAAGGAAGACGAAGGTAAGTTGAACAAGTGTATTGAAAATTACAGGTATATACAATGCAAGTGTGTTATTAATAAGCGCATAGAGGTGTATGTACCTACGATCAGCTTAGACTGCGTCTCGTCTGCCCAACTACTTCCGCCTGGAAGTCTCGCAGTTAATATTTGTGAGAGGAGTAAGAGATCATTCTACTGCCGGACGGTTTACCTAACAAATATTTATCTCGTCATCAAAATTCTATATTCATGGAGAAGCGAATAAGTAATGGAAATAATCAAAATGCCGTGAGACGAATTGGTTAAGTACTGTAATTTATCAAGATCAGCATTTATTCTTCGGACGCAAATTTGTATTGACATTCATGAATAATATGAATGAAATCAAGCGAAAGAAAAATTAAAAATGAGATCAATGGTTTAATAATCGATCCGCCATTTATCGTAATCAATAATCGAGTATGTCTATGTTGCAACATCTTTTATTTTTATGTTTATTTTACAAAGTAATATCTGTCCATTTTGATTAA
>OZ038513.1:78587415-78622415 GCA_964036315.1 Acanthosepion esculentum
ATATATATATATATATATATATGTGTGTGTGTGTGTGTGTGTGTGTGTGTGTTAAGATGCAGTTAGCCTATGTTCAGATAGTGGAAAAGAGGGGAGGAAGCATGGAGCTTATCAAATTATAATCGGGAAAGCCAAGTGACAAAAATCAATCTAAAATAATTTATGTTTCGAAGTTTTCCAAAGCAACTTAAGTTGAGCAAAGAGGCATCTTAACTTGAGTCTAAATTGACGAAATGGCACTTATGAATAGTTTTTAAAAAGCCGAAAAACATCATCTCGTTTCTTCCCTTCCCTCTTCGTGGAAACCTCATCGGCAAACAAAAAGCAAAGAAGAAACAAAATTGTCGACGTACAAAGAAACATTCAAAACCGGAAGGAATAAGATAAACAAAACAAAAAGAAATAAAAAGTGACGGAACAGGAAGGAAAAATTAACCCTGGATTCTTTGATGAAGTGAACCATTCATTGTTCGAGGCTCTTTCTTCAAACTTTCTAACTTGGTTCGGCACACAACGTTAAGGATTTTTCCAGTTGGGAATTAGAATAGAATTAGCGGTAACTCTATTTGCCAAACAGTGTCGTTTTCTTAGTTGTGTAAGTTTGCTTATCACACTTTGCCTATTTTCAAACTTGTTCTTTTGCTTTTTTGTTCATGTCTTTAACCTTTTCGGCTTTTCGTTTCTTGCCCTTTCCTTCATCTCTGTCTTTTTAGTAATCTTTTTCACGTTCTTTATTCGTATTTGTTTAATTTTTAATCTTAATCTGTTAACCACTTCTTTGTTTTCCTCGCCATTTTATGAGAGTTTTATTAACGTCATCCTCGACATCATCGCGTTTCTTCTCTATTCGCTTTCTTCCTTTATATTCATCTTTAACGCCGCCATTTTTTTTTTCTTGTAATCTTTTTTTTTAACATCGATACCAACATTATCGTCTTCGTCCTTCTCCTTTTCTTCATTGTTTTCTTTTTTTAAAACACTTTGTCCTGTTCTATCTTCCTCTATCATCTCTTTGGCGTTCTTTACTTTTTCTCTTCATATCTTTTCCAATTCCAACTCCTCGCTTGATCCCGTCTGCCTTTCGTTGGGCCTCTTTCTCAATTATTAACTTATAACACATTTATTATCCCTCTTTGTATTTGATGTTGACGTTCATCTGATTTTCATTCCTTTTTCTTTTCCGCTTACTCTTCTAGTCATTTTCTAAATATTGTTTGATTTTCTTTCTTTCTTTCTTTCTTTCTTTCTTTCTTTCTTTCTTTCTTTCTTTCTTTCTTTCTTTTGTCCTTCCTTCCCTCCTTTTGTCCGGCCTTCCTTCCTTCCTTCCTTTATTTTGTCCTTCCTTCCTTCCTTCCTTTTGTCCTTTTTCCTTTCTTTCTTTCTTTCTTTTGTCCTTTCTTTCTTTCTTTCTTTTGTCCTTCCTTCCTTCTTTCCTTCCTTCCTTTTGTCCTTTTTTCTTTCTTTCTTTCTTTCTTTCTTTCTTTCTTTCTTTCTTTCTTTCTTTTGTCCTCTCTTCCTTCCTTTTGTCCTTCCGTCCTTCCTTCCTGCCTTCCTTCCTTCTGTCCTTCCTTTCCTTCCTTTATTTTGTCTTACCTTCCTTCCTTCCTTCCTTTTGTCCTTTTTTCCTTTCTTTCTTTCTTTCTTTTGTTTATTTATTTATAATATTTAAATACTTCGACTAAATTCCGGCGCCTGTTTCGTTTTCACCTTTTAATTTACCGTCTTTACTTTCATATACAACTTTTTTGATCTTCCATACGTCTCAATATATCACTTAACATAACTGATCTAGTCTCAGAAACACCGCAGGTCTCGTCGATTCTCGTTCGCCATGACGCGATCCTAACGTTATTTAAACTGCCTGTAGATCTATCCCTTCTAGCTATTTCTGCATATCTTTACCATTTCACAGATATCCAGATACCTCTGTGCCATGTTTTGAAATTCATCAGATCCCTTTCGCTTTTTTTTAATCGTTTTATAGCCCTTCAGAGCATCCATATCTTTTTAGAATTCAGGTCTTTTCAGTGCTCGATCGGTGTATTGAACTCTTCCCAATCTTATTTACTCGCTTTTTCTTTTTCTCTCTTGACGTTTCTAATTTGCCTACCATTCTTCTGAGAAGAATTCTTCGATCCATATTTCTATTCAATGAAAAGCAATTAAAGATATGAAAACAAAAGCATCTGACAATTGTTACGAAGAGGAAATTCACAAAAATAACAACTATAACAAAAAAATAGCTACAGTGAAAGGTGAACTTTTACAAATAAATGATAGTGGGGAAGGGTGATTCACTATGAACTATGCAAGAGACTGGATTCGGCTAATGCTGACAAATTATTTATATAAACCAGAATAGAAAGCTAAAAATTCTCTAGATTATAGGTTTCCATCGGGCTGTCCAATCGAAGCTAAAAACACGCATCGAATTATAAGGAAAGACAAAAAGGATTAGTCAATAGACTTCACTGTTCTACGAGTTCATAGAGTAAAATATCAAAGGACCTAAAAACTGGATAGGTATGTAGACCTCATTAGGGAACTTAAGAAACTATGAAACATGTAGGTAACAGTAGTCCTAATCGTTGTTGGAGCACTGGGTACAACCAGTAAAACCTTGCAAAAAGGTTAGAAAAAAATGGAAATCCAAGGTAAACACTAGTGAAAACAGATGAAGGGGTTGCATTATTAATGAGATTTGTTGTCACTCAGTCTTTAGTACAAAACACCAATTGCTAGCGGTATGACAACTAAGTGACTAAATGGTATTTGAAAAATCATTTTTAGAAAATTTTTTCATTATTATTATTATTACAATTATTATTATTGTTATCATTATTATTATTATTTTTCTGCTATGGCCACACTAACTATTAAGTCTGTGGGAACACCTAAGGCAGGTAGTTGTGTGTTGCTATGGCTACATTTTGGGATTTGTTTTTCTAACTCCCATAAGATGACTAGCGTTACATGGACAAAGTACTCCTTAGTGTGTGGTCTGTACTTATCAAGACATTTTTTTGTATTTCTCTTAAGCTGGGATTTCCAATGATTTTTTTAATGTATTGTTGTATTCCCTTTTTCTTTTCGTCATTCCAAGCGCACGTACTATGCCTGGATGTGATACAAATTCGATTTTCTTCTTTCTTTCTTTTTTGGTGGGGAGCCCGTACTCATTCATGCATATGAACCAAGGATAAGAATTTCTCTGTCTTTGCGACCCACTGTCACAATGGCGTCGATAATACACCGGGATTGGAATCCTCGTGACTGGGCGCATTCTCACATCTAAAATGATAATTATTATTATTATTATTGTTTTTATTTTCTTTGATATCTGGCGTTTACACATTTCTTTCCGGGTCCCACCCAGGGATCTAAGGTTAGAAATGGTATCATGACACTTTCCACTGCAAAAAAAAAAAAATTACATAGATAAAGCCCTTCGTAAAGTGTGGGCTGTACTTTTTTTATTATTATTATTTTTATTTTTATTATTATTATTATTATTATTATTATTATTATTATTATTATTATTATTATTATTATTATTATATTTCGATTTCTGTTATGGTGACACTACTTACCAAGTCTGGGGGAAGACCTAAGGCAGGTAATTGTCTTTTGTGATGGCAACATTTCATGATTTATTTTTCTAACTCCCATAAGATCATCAGCGTTACATGGACAAAATACTTAGTATGTGGGCTGTACTTATAAAGACAACATTTTGTCTTTCTCTTAAGCTGGGATTTCCAGCAATTTTTTTCAATGTGTAGTTGTGATCATTTTTTAAAAACCATTCCAAGCACATCTACTATGACTGGTAATATTCTTGTTTTTAATTTCCACATTTTTATATTTTTATATCCAGGTTTTTATACTTCGATAGCTTTTTTCAAATTCTTGTATTGCTAAGTTACAGTCAAGCCATATCAGTTAGGATTCTTACGGATTAAAGAGTGTGGCACAATATCTAAGGCTTTACGGTAATCTATCCATCCTGATTTCTATATCTTTTCTTGTAATTTTCCGGAATCATTTTGTTTATCAGTAGGCGTTCTTTGCAACCATATGAACCTCTCCTGCATCACTTCTGTTCCAGTGGAAGAATGTTGTTTGATTCGAAAAAAGAATAAGTACGGGTTTTTCAGGACAGACGTGATCAACTTATACGTCGTGGACAGACATATTATTGGCCTATAATTTCACTCGTTTTTGGAATGAGATATGTAATCCTTAGATGGATCTATTCTGGCGATTAATTCGTATTATTAATAAGTATTGATAGAGTTTAGGCAAGCGTTTTATGGATTGAGGGCCAGAAATTGGGCACCTTGTAATTTTTTGGGATTTCGTGACAGCTTTCATAACATTATTCGTGGTTATATTTTCCCATTCTTTTAGAGGTTTATCCATCATTCGTTCTTTTCGTTGGACCCATTTTTCATTAGGGTTATATTCCTTTGGGCAGCTCCAAATATTCTCCCAAAATTTCTGCACGTTTTCAATAGATGATTGTTTTTGGACATGTGGCTTTTCCAATTTCCCTGTAAAATTTCTCATGGTCCGTTTGGAATATTTTATTTTGGCGAGAGACCCTACAACGCTTTAAGTATCGTCTTGTTCTCTGTGCTTTTAACTGCAGTTTCAATTTAAGAATTTCCTTGATTGCTGGATTTTCATTTAGTGATTTAATTTTATATTTACGCATGATCTCGCTGCATTTGTGTGTTGAGACATTTGGGCTTCCTGTTGTCTCATGCAGTATCGACATCTCACATCTGATTTCCTTTATTTCTCGCATCATTTTTTCCTTTCAAGCTGCCTCTTTTCGTCTCTGTTTTTTTTTATCTTTTCATTCTCTTGACTCCTCTCGTTCCATTCTGAGCTACACGGCCCATGTTGATCCGGGAGACATCCGACCCGGTATGAATATTTGTTCATCATCATTGAGATTTGTAATGTTTTGCTTTTTATCCTCGACTGGGTAATTTTATTCCGTTACCTGCTCTAGGATGACAAGACTAAAGAGCTCGCCTGGCCGATGAGATAGTGGGGGAGGGGGCATTATATTCAGATGACCATAGTTCAAGAGTTCATCATCTAGTACTGTATTCATAGGAGTATGGAAATAGTATTGACCATAATAAAGTTTAACTTAGTATAAATCGCACTGACCACTACCAGATGAAATGCCAGAGGTGAACATACATTTACATTGAGGGTTTATCATAAAAAAAACAAATTAAAATGAAAGAATTAAACTTAAATAAAGTCAAAGTGACTTAAAATGAAATTAAAGAAAAGTTTAACTTCAAATTGTATAAAATTTTGGATAGCTTCCATGTTGAAAGGCGGACACAGAATGCCATCCAACAAATCCTATTATTATTTTTGTTTGATTTCTGGTGTGTACACATTTCCTTCCGGGTCAAACCCAGAGACCTAAGGTTATAAGTGGCATCATGACATATTCCACCGGGGAAAAAAACAAACAAAAAAATATATATTTTACATAGACAGAGCCCTTCGTAAGGTGTGGGCTGTACTCGTGAGAAGGATTTTTGTTTAATGCATTGGGTTCCAGGAATCCCTTCAACGAGTTTACTGAAATCTTTTCCAACCAATCCTAGGGCTCCAACTACAACGGGGATTGTTGATGTTCCCATGAGCAAAATGTTTGAGATTTCGATTTTAAGGTCCTTGTATTTTGATAGCTTTTTGAAGATCTTTAAAGATACATTGCCGTCTGCAGGTACTGCCATATCAATAAGGAGGCACTTATTTGTGTGCGATCCCTAAAAATAATATCTGGGTGGTTAGCTTTGATTGTTCTGTCTGTGTGTATTGTGTAGTCCCATAGAATTGTAACAGGTCCTATCTCCGTAACCGGATCTGTTTGGAGTTCACACCAATTTCTTTGTTTCCTTCCCGTAGAAGTTACAGATTTTCCAGTGCAAATATTGGCCCACTCTGTCATGCCGGGTTTTATATTCAGTGGGTGCCAGTACCGTGCAACCTGATACAAGATGGTCGTTTGTTTCTGGGTTATTATCAGACAACCTGCTTTTTGGGCTAACACTATATTTTAGTATGTGTACTTGATAATTTCTAGTTAACAAGCACTGATCCTCTGCAGCAAGGATAAAGCCTTCTGTTTCACCTTTAACCCGCCCATTATTATTATTATTATTATTATTATTATTATTATTATTATTATTATTATTATTATTACATAATTATTATTATATTATTATTATTATATTATATTAAATTATTATATTATATTATAATTATTATTATATAATTATTCTACTATTATATTATTACTTTATATTATTATGTTATTATTATAATTTTTATTATTATATAATTATATTATGTTGTTGATGATGATTAATCTCTGATGCGTAATTGTTATCGACGCAGAAAGTGAAACGAAAGAAACGGTTTCAAATTCAAGTCGAGTCGATTGACATTACTTTGCACGAAATCCCTTGGAAAAAAAACGGAATCCTTTTCGTCCCCCGACCCAGGTGAAGATTAAAGAGCAGGGTAAACTGGACTCTCTAGCCTTGAGTGTTAGACAGGCTACGAGAAATAAAACTCCGAACACAACAAGAGAAGACAACGGGTATCAACTAAAGTATCCTTCCCAAGAAATCATGTTATGGAATGTGCTAAGAGCCATAGCCATCTACGCCTTCAAAGAATATAAAATACAACGTTATTATTATTATATTTCCTGTTTACACTCCAGGTCTTGTAGCTAATCCTGGCGATTAAGTGATAGTACGTCTCCATATACCTCTAGCAACTTCCAGACTCACAGACACCGACAATCTCGAGGTATGGGATGTATTGTCCACTGAGATACACAACATTAACAACACTAGCCGACGCATGTTTTGATGCAAGCCAGTTCATAATTTTCTAACTTTGAGGCGCTGAGTCTAAATGTCCTTTTTACTGGCTAGCCAAAATATTGTTGTACTGAACTTGATTAATTTCCAACCGAATCCATAATTTAGTCCACGAGGATAGATTTTTCTAATTCCACGTGACATACCTTTGGATATCTCAGTTTCAGTTAATTTCCCTTGATAACTCCCCAAGTTTTTGTTCCCTCTGCTATGGCCAGGGATTGAACTAACAACTCTTTGGATCAAGTCACTCTTGGATCACGTGAACTCGGTTCGAAATTCCAAGAAATATCATCTGAAGAGGCCGAAGCGTACAACGGCCTAAATGCCGTCACTATGTTAATAAAGCTGACGACATCAGTCCAAACAATGTAAATAGCGTAAATAGTTACAATATCTCATCTCAGAAATATAGACAGATACTTAGTTAATGGATTAAGCTTTTACGCTTTTCAATTTATTTTTCCGGTAAAAAATACAGTAATAAATTGTATCCTACAACAAGGGTTGGCAACCCTTGGCATGACTTGTTTCTGGCACACGAAACTTATTCATCACATTCCCATATTTTCTCTTTCGTGTATATCATTATCTCGTGTTTGTTTTTCTTCTCTTTACAGATTGTGTAGAATGTCACGATCATTAGCTAAGAAACGGTGTTATTCAGATGAAGAAGATATTAGAAAATTTAAAGAACACTGGACCGAAAAATGTGGTATGATTAATAAAGAAAATGAAGCCTTTTGCATTTTCTGTTCCGAAACAATCGTTTGTAGGACTTCTTCTGATTAAGGGACATTTTGAAAGGGTTCAGAAGAACTTAAGCAATAAAACTGAAAAGGAAAAAAGAGAACGAATTTCTTGTGAACTGAGCAAGACAAAAAAAACAGGCTGACACTTTTATGAACTTTCAGGTATAACCCCAGTTCCAACTAACTTACTGCTAGTTTTGAGGTTTAAAAAACTTGTTGATGGTAGGTGGAAAAATTTTGTGTCAGCGCTTTGGCCAGTTTTGGCACGCACTCTCAAAAAGGTTGCCCAACCCTGCCGTCAATGGGATTGCAACTTGCAGCACCACTGTCTCTCATCATAGAGTTCTTGCATTCAGTTTATTTCCTTGTAAATTTAGTATTATGGTTGGTTGAACTATTTTACTGTTAAAAATGATTTCTTCTATAGTAACTGATGGTAACGTTAGTTGTTTCCTTATAAGGAAAAATTCGGAAATTTTTCACCGACTAGCAGTAGTTCTTTCGTTTAAAAATAATAAAAGCTTTCTATTAAAAAAAGATTCAGGATAATTGTTTCCCAAGCGCACTGTTATTAATATAATCTTAATAATCTTCCTCCCCTTTTGTTTGAATTGGTATGGACAGTCGTCACCTTAAATACTATTTAAAACGAAGATTTTCGGAAAATTGTTAGGAGAGGAATGTACATAGAGTCCCATAACATACGGATTGCCTTGGTCGATAATCGAAGATATGGACAATTTCCCGAGACATATTTCGGGCGAAAAACATGAACGATATCCGAATCATACGGTAACGGAGGTGCTCGATAACCGAAGCGTTCCACGGCAACGAACATCACCACCAACACCAACAATATCAAAAACCACAATAATAATAATAATAATAATAATAATAATAACAACAACACAACTAATACATTTATTTTATTTCTGCATGCACATAGAGATTTTAATGAAAGTTCAAATCTCTATACACAATCATACAAGAATCTAAAATTATGAAACATGATGCAGGGAATGTCAGTTGCATATCCAACAAAATGTACCAACAATGAGGATCTGTCTGTTGAGGTTTCTGGTTTAAACCTGGAGGCAGCGCGTAAAACACACTCAAAAGGCAATAATAATAATAATAATAAATATACTACTACTACTAATAATAATAATAAAAATAATAATAAAAATAATATTAATACTACTACTACTACTAATAATAATAATAAAAATACTACTACTACTACTACTACTAAAAATACTACTACTACTAATAATAATAATAAAAGATACTCCTACTACTACTACTAATACTACTAATAATACTACTACTACTAAAATGATAATAATAAAAATGAAACTACTACTACTAATAATAATAATAAAAATAATAATAATACTAATAATTAAAATACTACACTAATAATAATAATAATACAACTAATAATAAAAAATAATATTAATAATATTAATAATACTACTACTAATAATAATAATAAAAATACTACTACTACTAATAATAATAAAAATACTACTACTACTACTAATAATAATAATTATAATGCTACTACTACTAATAATACTAATAATAATAATACTACTAAAATGATAATAATAAAAATGAGACTACTACTACTACTACTAATAATAATAATAAAAACAATAATAATACTAATAATTAAAATACTACTACTACTAATAATAATAATAGAAAATAATAATAATAATAATTATAAATAATACTAATAATACTAATAATACTACTACTACTACTACTACTACTACTAATAATAATAATAATAATACTAATAATAATAACAATACTAAGAATGATAATAAATACATTGTGAACTATGAGGATGGCCTCGACCAGGTTGGGTTTCTACTAATTCGACCCCAGCAAAAGAAGCAGCGACGACATGCGAAGCCGAACAAAAATTGAAACCGTTCAATTGAGAACATTTATTAAAATAAACTTAAATAGATTTACTATCTGTGTATATTGTTATTTGATATTATTACGATTTCCAACTTTTCTTCATTGCTTTCTTTTGTAATTTCTCAAAGCATTAAATCTTCTTTTTTTTTTTAAATATCTTTGTCAGTTGTTTGCTGATCTCATTTCAAATTTTTTCTCTTCTGTTTTTCTTTCGTTCTCCTGTCTGTTTTTTCAACTCACGATTGTCATCCCACGAAAAGATGCGTTTATTGCCACCAATTCGAGTTTTATTTACTCATACCTCCATATTACATGACACTGATTTCGACAAAGACTTATACGACAAAAGCGATTATTACTGCCACTTGAAAAACAAAAGGAAAACCAGTCAACATTCTCTCGGAAACTCAAAACTGCAATAATATACTGGCTCAAAATAAGAATCTATCCGTTTATCTCCAGAGATCCTATCGGTGATTATTCGAACATATATACGCATGTATATGATTTTGATATGTACCTTGTCTGTGTATGATGGCCTATCGATATGTTTGTATATTTATGTCCAATGTGAAAACAATATGATTATATATCAATCTATGCCTACATATATAGATGCATAGTGGAATTTTTGTGTGAATCAGTCACGATGTTTCTAATTTGGATGTTTTCTGCCGGAAATACGAAACTCCCAGCAAATTAAGGAAAGATAAATAAAACGGATGAAAATGCCTTCGAGTTCACAGAATCCAAAAGAAATGGTGAAAGTAAATTAAAATAAAAAAGAAACACCAATTTGAGACATAAGCAGAGGTTTAGGGAAAATACAGAGGCGTTGAGTTTCTGGGTAAGGTGAGGGGGTAAGGTGAAAGGTCGTTCGGCGCGCGTATTGGAGACAATCAGAATTGTGCCTAAAAAGAATGACTAAAACATCGCGTGTGTTATTTTCGCTTCTATCAATGTTTGTCCTCCCAAAAGGTGTGTTGTTGCCTTTGTTGTATTTGGCAATTGAAAATAAATTTATCATACTTTTAGGGAGACAAAGTCATAACTGTAAGAATTGTTGAATAAGAGAAACGATAGTGAGAAAGTGTCTCGCAGATTTCCCAAGCGACATTGAGAAGAAAAAGATGAAGAATTCAGAAGTATTGGGTTCGGGAGTTTAGTTTGCATACGTAAGGTAATGATGATGATAATGATGATGATGATGATGATGAAGAAGAAGAAGAAGAAGAAGAAGAAGAAGAAGAAGAAGAAGAAGAAGAAGAAGAAGAAGAAGAAGAAGAAGAAATAAACGAAAGACAAAATGAAAACAGTATCGAAGAAAGAAAAAACTATGAAGAAGAAGAAGAAATAGAAGAAGAAGAAAGAATGGACGAACGTACAAACGAAAAAACGAAGAAGATGAAGAAGAAGAAGAAGAAGAAGAAGAAGAAAAAGAAGAAAAAGAAGAAGAAAAAATGAACGAACGAGAAAATGAAAACATTATCGAAGAAAGCAAAAACTATGAATAAGAAGAAGATGAAGGAGAAGAAATGAGAAAACTAAGACCGAATCAAACTAAAGAATAATAATATGAAGAAGAACGAATAAACCAACGTACAAACGAAAAAACGAAGAAGAAAAAGAAGAAGGAGAAGAAAAAGAAGAAGAAGAAGAAAGAATTAACGAATGAGAAAATGAAAACAGTATCGAAGAAAGAAAAAACTATGAAGAAGAAGAAGAAGAAGAAGAAGAAGAAGAAGAAGAAGAAGAAGAAGAAGAAGAAGAAGAAGAAGAAGGAGAAGAAGGGGAAGAACGGATGGACGAAAGAAAAAACGAAGACCTGACTGAAAAAGAAAGAAAGGAAGAAAAAGAAAAAAAAAACGAAAAAGAATGTCGGAGATGGTTAAAAACTTAATGAATAGAAGTAATGTAAAAAGAAAAACTGAATGGAATGATAAACATTGGGAATAAAACTTGCATATAATTTCATAAATAATGGAAAGAAAAGGGCAATGGAAACAATTGAAATATGCCGTGAAAAAACATTGAAAAGATCAAAAGGAATTGAAATCAACACTAAGTGTAAAAAGGGTTAACTAAGAGGAAATGAAATATGACTGTGAGCGGGGGGGGGGACAAAACAATTCATTTCTGATAATCATTAAAAAATATTGAAGGAAAATGATTTAAAAAAGAAGAATTCAGTGGAAATGAAAAATGGCAACGTGAATAAAAGAAGGAAAGTGGCAAGAAAAATAAAGAAGGAAAAGGATTTTAGAAGAATAAATAAGTCATCAAGTAAATAAAGAGGAAGAAGAATAAAGAAGGGAAAGGATTTTAGAAGAATAAATAAGTCATCAAGTAAATAAAGAGGAAGAAGAATAAAGTAGGAATAAGTAAAGATCAGCTTTCAAAATCAAAAGACAAAAGCGAAAGAAAAGACGAAAGAGAAGGAAAAAGATAGAAGAATAAAGAAAAAAGGAAAAGGTGGAGAAAAGTGTTACAAATGAGGAAAACGTGAGATAGAGAGAATAAAAGAACAATGCTTAGAAAGAAAGAGAGAAAAAGAGGAGAGGAAGAAAGGAAAAAGGAAAAGGTGAGAAGAAGCATGAAAATGATTTAAATGTAAGAAAGAAAGATAAAAACGAAGAGAAATCAAAAGAAAAGGTAAAATATAAGAAGACAGAAAGAACGAAAGAACACTGCTAAGAAAGAAAAATAGAAAGAAAGAAAGAAAATATAAAGGGAGATATGAGATGAAAGAAAGAAAGAAAGAAAGAAAGATAGAAAGAATGCCTAGAAATAAAAAGTATAGAAAAAGAAAAAGTTTCAAAATGAGAAATTAATTTATAATTAATTATAAAGCAGGTAAGAAAAATGTGAAAGGCAAAAAGAAGGAAGGAGAGAGAGAAGGAAGGAAGGAAGGAAGGAAGGAAGGAAAAATGAAGGAAGAAGGTAAGGAAGGAAGGAAGGAAGGAAGGAAGGAAGGAAAAGATGAAAGGGAGGAAGAAAGAAAAGGAAGAGGTGAAAGAAAGAAGGAGGGAGGGAAGGAAGGAAAAGAAGGAAGAAAGAAGGAGGGAGAAAAAGAGGGAAGGAAGGAATAAAAGATGGAAGAAAGAAAAGAAAGAATGAAGGAAGAGGAGAAGGAAGGAACGAAGGAACGAACGAAGGAACGAAGGAGTGAAAAAAAGAATGAAGAAAAGAAGCAACGAGGAAAGAAAAGAAGAAAGGAAGGATGAAAAAATGAAGGAAGGAAGAGAGGAAGGAAGGAAGTAGGGAAGGAAGGCGAGAAGGAAGGAAGGAAGGAATGAAGGAGGGATGGAAGGAAAGAAAGAAGGAAGGAATAGGGAGGGATGGAAGGAAAGAAGGAAGGAAGGAATGAAGGAGGGATGGAAGAAAAGAAGGAAGGAAGGAAGGAAGGAATGAAGGAAAAGAAGGGAGAAGGAAGAGGAAGAGGAGAAAGAAAGAAGGAGGGAAGAAAAGAGGGAAGAAAGAAAAGAAGGAAGGAAAGAGTGAAAAAAAGAATGAAGAAAAGCAGCAACGAGGGAAGTGAGTAAGGAGATAATGAAGGAGGGGAGGAAGTAAGGCCGGAGGGAGAAAGGAAATAATGGAACGATGAAATGTTTGGTAGAAAAATATTGAGAACAAAAATAAAACCCGAAAAGGAAAGGAAGTCAAACTGTTGCGAAAAGACATGAATGGTGAAAGTCTATGGCACATTTTTTGGAGGACAGAAGTGATGAAATTTTAGTTTGTCTTCAAAAAACTCATAAGAAAGAATTTATGCGAAAGTTGTTTCCACTCGTTGTGAATTCAAAAGATAAGCAAATACAATCGGAGAAAATCCATGTTGGTAAGAAAAAAAAAAAGAAGAAAGTAGAAAAAAACAAACAATCACGTATCTTTCTGATCATATGACAATGAAAAACACATACAACGAATGAAGGAATAAATAATTCAGTCAATAAAAAAAGGAGAAAAAAAAACGCAACAACACAATAAAAAGGCCAGGCTGAATTGAGAGCCGACCGAACAAGGAAAATTAAACCCGGAAAAAAATCTAGAAAAGGAAACAAGAAAAGTTATTTTTAAAAAGATTTTAAAAAATGACGAAAATTTTGTTGTGCTAATAATGAGTTTGTCAGGCGACAAAGTGGAATGAACGAAACCCGAAATAAATTACGATTGCAATATTGGACGACAATCAGCACATCTATAAAATATATGCATTGGTTTATCTTTTAGCGAGGATATCGCGTTTGTAAAGTTTAAATCATAAACAAAGAAACGTTTAGTGGAAGATAAACTTGGGTAAATGATCAAAAATGAAAAAAAAATGTCGTTTTATATTCAGAGAGTGAATCTAACAAGAAATAATCAAGGATAAATTAAAAAAGATGAAAAGAAAGAGGCTGGCCAATGAAGTGTGAGATTTGTAAACAGAAGAAAGAAAGACAGAAAAGATAGAAAAAAACGATGGAAAGAAAAAAGAACGAATCTAGAAATTTAGAAAGGCAGAATTAAAGAAAGAATGAAATCTAGAAGGAAGTAAATCAAGACGTCTTGATAGAAATCTTGAAAGAAAAACATTTACAAGAAACTTTAGAAAGAAAAAGAAAGAAAATGTTATAAAGATAAATACGCGTATCTATCTATCTATCTATCTATCTATCTATCTATCTATCTATCTATCTACCATTTCATGTCTATCTATCTATCTATCTACCTACCTACCTATCTATCTATCTCATCGCCATTTCATATCTATCTATCTATCTATCTATCTCATTCTGTTGTCAATCTATCTATCTATCTCATTCTGTTGATTATCTATCTATCTATCTATCTATCTATCTATCTCATTCTGTTGATTATCTATCTATCTATCTATCTATCTATTTCATTCTGTTGATTATCTATCTGTCTATCTATGTATCCATCTATCTATTTCATTCTGTTGATTATCTATCTGTCTATCTATTTTTTTATCTATCTGTTTCATTCCGTTGATTATCTATCTGTCTATCTATCTATTTATCTATCTATCTATCTATCTATCTATCTATCTATCTATCTATCTATCTATCTATCTATTTCATTCTGTTGATTATCTATCTATCTAGAAAGAAAGAAATAAAGAAATAATATAGAACTCTAGATAAAAACGTCTAGAAATAAAGGCTGAATTCAAGAAAGTAAATCAGTAGATCTAGATAGAGATCTGGAAAGAAAACTTCATATCTAGAAATACACCACGAAATATTGTTGGCTTGCCAATTCTGTTCCAAGTTTGTTCATCAATAATTATAATATCGTTGCCAATGTCCAATTAAAATCTCACCTAACGTTATTCATTTTTAATGTCGCGAATTTTTATTATTTTATCATTGTGGCTTTTTCAGCGAGTTATTCTGTGTTTTCATTTTGCTTTTCGACTTTCATTAGCTTCATTTTAGACCTGTTTATTCATAATTAAAACATTATTTGGTTTTAAATGGACATTCCTTTCTGAAATGAAGTATACCACACCCATAGGCTGGATTAAGTTTCGCACTATTTTTATTTCGGATTTTTCATTTGTCTCTATGTTCTTCTGGCGTGCCTTAAACTGACGCATTTTTGGCACTCTTCCGCGACGGTCTGTAAGGTTAATTTTAAATTATGCTCAAGTTTTCTAAGGATTCGAGAGCGTATTTTGCTTGATGTTAGACCTTTAACAAAGATTAGACATTTAAATCTGTTTACAGATAGTTCGTTCAGTTTAAATTTCTCACACCCACGGTTTACTTTACTGGCATATGTGTCAAAATATTTCATCTTCGTCCTTAGTAAGCTTCATGCATTGTCAACGTGTATAAAAAAGTGAGTTCTTTTCACCAAAAATGTTTGATAATATCGACAGTTTTGTTATATAACCCTTTTCTAGAGTATTCCGCAAAATGAAATTTAGATATTTCTTATGTTCAGCCGGGCATAATTTTCCTAACAGAATATGTACTTTCATTTCATTCGACAATCCTTGACATTCTTCGATGTAAATGACCTCGTACCTTCTGAAGTTTGATAGGAACGGGATTTTTTCTTCTGGGACGTAATTAAATTCACTAATTGAGTTAGCGACTGAGTCGGATGAAGATGAAATTGACGCATTGCCTGTTCCTTGCTTTTCCAGGATTGCCTTTAACTGTTCTCGATATTCAATCCGTTCCCGCCGCATTTGTTGCAATAGTTTCTGAATAATTACCTTCAATTCTTCCATACTGTATTATTTTCAGTCCTTAACTAGGAAGAAAAAGTTTGTTTCCCCTAATAACAGTACGTCTTGCATCATTGGAATTTATCGGATTCCGTGTCGCCTTATAAATATATAGGAACTTCATAAAATTCTTTTTCGTGAATTTTGAATTTTGTTCGCGAGCTATTTACGCTAAGTATGAGAAAAAAATTCGTGCGAATTCGAATCCTCATCGCCACTGTTATATTTTCAGTGGTCTGAGTGAAGTAACACAAACATGAAATATAATGTCACTTGGAGTCGACGTAGCCTTACTGAATTCTGTAGTAAGGATATAAGGCTCGCTTCCCGTGAGTTCTCACCTGACGATTCTCGGCGTTAGTATATATGCGATTTGGACGAGTCCAAGTCATATTCTGGAGAGGCGTGTTTATTTCCTCAACACATAGTGATTAAATACAACATAATTGCTTTCTCATGGACACCAGATAAACTTATATCTTGTTACAGAATATAGCAATATAAGTAAATATAAGAAACTGGAAATTGAAAACATATTTTTGTAATAATAATTGCAACTGAGAGTAAAAAAAAAGGAAGAACGTTAATATTAAAGATATTTCCCTGTGTGGAAATATTCGTCTCACAAGGGTATCAATTCAAACATTGTATATGCTTCATATAATTTAAGAATTTGTGAAAACAATGCATAAATTTATTAACTTGCCTCATCCTAGGTCACCAGTAATAACCCAGTAAGGGTTTGTACACAATAGAAATACTACTACTACTAATACTAATACTACTACCACCCATATTACTACTACTAATACTACTACTACAAATAATAATATGGAAGTGTCAGAATGAATCGCTTAGGGAATTACGTATCTCATGCCGAAAACGAGTGAAACAGATGATCCGAAAAATTATAGGCCGTTAACATGTCTATTCACCACTTATAAATTGATTACGTCTGTCCTGACGAACCGCACTTACTCTTTTTTCTTTTTTGAATCAAAGAATCTTCTTCCACTGGAACAGAAAGAATGCCGAGGAGGTTCATACAGTTGCAAAGATCAACTACTGATAAATAAAATGATGCTGGAAAATTGCAGGGGGACGATGTAGTATGGATAGATTGCCGTAAAGCCTTTGATAGTGGGCCACTCTCTTGGATCCTTAATAATTGCAAAATGATATGTGGCTTGGCTAGCGGACTGTAACATAGTAACTAAGAAAGTTGAAAACTATCGAAGTATAGAAATCGAAATAAAAAAAATGTGGAAATTGAAAACAAGATTTAAAAAAAAAAACCCCAAAACTCTGGAAATCCCAGCTTAAGAGAAATACAAAATATATATTGATTACTGCAGACGACACACTAAGAAGAACTTTGTCCATATAACGCCAATCATGTCATGGGAGTTTAAAAAAAAACAAATCATGAAATGAAATATCCATAATGAAATATTCAAACAACAAACCACTTAGGTCCTCCCGCAGATTTGGGGCTAATGTAACTATAGCAAAAATCGAAATATAATAATAATAATAATAATAATAATAATAATAATAATAATAATAATAATAATGATAATAATAATAATCACCTACTCTACATGGATGATCTCAAACTCTTTTCCAAAGAAGACAATTATTTGAAGGGCCTCCTCAATATTGTAAAATACTTCAGTGACGACATATGTATGAACTTGGGATTAGATAAATGTGCAAAAGTAACATTCAAGAAAGGGAGAATTACAGAAACACATTCAATAGATCTAGATTTTGTGAGAAATATTAGCGAACTGGAACAAATCACTTGGATACATCCTCAATCGGAGACTGCCTGAGACCAAAGTTACCCAACCTGAGGGTATTTCTAAATAGGAAACAGCTACAAAGTTATACGCTGATTTTATCAAAGCCTGTTGCCATATTGCCTACACTTGGCGGTAAAACATGGGCCTGATGTACCCTTATTAGGTTCATGACGGGGGATATAGTGGACTTTCTATATTTATATCCCGAGGACACTGTGTTGGTGTGGTGCTTTCTCATTTATTGATAATAATGATGCAAATAATAATAATAATAATAATAATAATAATAATAATAATAATGATACTCTTTAACAAAGATGACAATGAGTTGAATGGCCTCCTCAATATTGTAAAATACTTCACTGACGACATATGTATGAACTTGGGATTAAATAAATGTGCAAAAGTTACATTCAAGAAAGGTAGAATTACAGACGCACCCTTAATAGATTGAGATTTTGTCATAAAGATTAGGAAATTGGAGCATTATGAAGCTTATAAGTACCTAGGAATTAGCGAAGGAGATGGCATACAACACCCCCAAATGAAGGAGAAGATAAGAAAGGAGTACTACAGGTGTGTACGACTGGTACTAAATACAGAGCTAAACTCAAAAAACAGAATATCAGCCATAAACACCTTGGCTGTCCTTAACTGGACCATAGCTGAAATTAAGCAAATGGACGCCAGTACGAGAAAGCTCCTCACTTTCTACCGCAAGCACCATCCCAAAGCTGATGTTGATCGCCTGTATGTGCCCAGATCCGAAGGAGGCAAAGGATTAGTTTAACTAGAACTGTCCGACAAAACTACAACAATTGGCCTCCAACGATACTTGGAAACTACAGAAGACTGGATGATGGTATGTGTCAAGGAACATGAAAGTAGTAAGTGTCTTTACTCTGTAGTAAAGGAAGCCAACAAATTCAAAATGGAGTTTCAAATGGGCGAAGAAATATAAGTACAACACGGTAAACCGGCTGAAGCTGCAAAATACTTAAAAAAGAAAGCAAAGACAGATGCAATCGATACGATACAGAAACAATGGCAAGGTAAACAGCTTCATGGCCAATACTTTGCCCGTACCAAACAGTGGCTACGTAGTGCAGGGTTGAAAGCTGAAACTGAAGGTTTTATCCTTGCTGCACAGGACCAATGCTTTTAACTAGGAATTATCAGGCACATATACTAAAATACTGTGTTAGCCCAAAATTCAGATTCTGTGATAAATATCCAGAAACCATTGATCATCTTGTTGCACGTTATTGGCACCCACTGAATATAAAACCCTGCATGACAGAGTGAGCCAATATCTGCACTGGAAAATTTGCAAATTCTACGGGAAGGAAACTGAAAGAAACTGGTACGAACACCGCCCACACCCGGTTACGTAGATAGCATATGTTACAATTCTATAGGACTACACAATACACACTGACAGAACAATCAAAGCCAACCGCCCAGACATTGTTATTAAAGATCACAAAAAAAATGTTTCCTTATTGATATGGCAGTCCCTGCAGACTGCAATGTATCTTTGAAGATATTTGAAAAGCTGACAAAATACAAGGACCTTGAAATAGAAATCTCAAAAATGTGGCACATGGGAACATCAACAATCCCTGTTGTAGTTGGAGCCTTAGGATTGGTTGGAAAAGATTCCAGTAGACTAATTGAAGGGATCCCTGGAAGTCCATGCCTCAAAGAGATACAAAAAATTATTCTGACAAGTACAGCCGACACTTTACGAAGGGCTTTATCTATGTAATTTTTTTTTCAGTGCAAAGTGTCATGATACCATTACTAACCTTAGGTCCCTGGGCGGGACCTGGAAAGAAATATGTAAACGGCAGATATCAAAGGAAATAAATAATAATAATAATAATAATAATAATAATAATAATAATAGCAGTAATAATAATAATGCAAAAATGTTCTAAAGATGGTTTTTCAAATACCATTTAGTCACTTCGTTGTCATACTGCTAGCAATTGGTGCTTTGTACTAAAGACTGAGTGACAACAAATCTCATTAATAATGCAACCCCTTCATCTGTTTTCACTAGTGTTCTCCTTGGATTTCCATTTTTCCTAACCTTTTTGCAAGGTTTTACTGGATTGTACCCAGTGCTCCAACAACGATTAGTACTGCTGTTACCTTCATTTTTCATAGTTTCTTAAGTTCCCTAATGGAGTCTACATGCCTATCCAGTTTTTAGGTCTTTTGATATTGTACTCTATGAACTCATAGAACAGAGTGAAGTCTATTGTCTGATATGTTTTGTCTTTGCTTATCAACTTCTGATAAAGAAAATGGTTGTGGACAATTTCAAGAAAAGAAGAAGAAATCTTAGCACAGCATGGCTAGATTACCGTAAAACCTTTGATAGTGTGCCACACTCTTTGATCCTTAAGACTTTGGAAATTTTCGGTCTCCCCCGTGATAGTAAATTTCCTTAAACACAGCATGGGAAAGCCCCATTATGCCTAAATCACACCAGAGGCACTGCCATCTCCAACCGACTGAATATCCAACGAGAAATCATTCAAAGAGACTCCCCATCATTTATACTGCTTTATCTTTTCTTAATCTCACTCAGTCATAAACTAAATAATAGCTATGGATACACACTATACAAGAAAGTATTCAATCACCCACTCTACATGGATGATCCCAAACTCTGCAAAAGACGACAGGAAGTTGAAATGTCTCCACAATACTGTAAAATGTTTCAATGACGACATAGATATGGATTTCGGATGAGTTAAATGTGCAAAAGTAACATTCAAGAAAGAGAGAATTACAGAAACACACTCAATAGATTTAGATTTTGTCACAAAAATTAGGGAGCTGGAAAAAGAAGAATCCTGTAGGTACCGAGGAATTAGCGAAGGAGATGGAATACAGAATACCCAAATGAAGAAAGAGAAAGGTATTGAAATGGAAATCTCAAAAATGTGGCGCATGAGAATGTCAACAATTCCTGTTGTAGTTGAATCCATCGGATTGATTGAAAAACATTCCAGTAGACTCATTGAAGGGATTCCTGGTAGCCGTCTCATGCCTTAAAGAAACACAAAATATTGTTCTCACGAGTACAGACCACACCTTACAAAGGGTTTTATCTATGTAAAATATGTTCGATATTTTTTTTAATTGCTCAGTGGAAAATGTCATCATGCTATTTCTGACCTTAGGTCTCTGGTCGGGACCCCCAAAAGAAATGAAGTATACACCAGAAATCAAAGGAAATAATAATAATAATGATAATAATAATAATAATAATAATAATAATAATAATAATTTTGGAATCACCTATTCTACATGGATGATATCAAAGTCTTTGCCAAAGACGGCAATGGGTTGAAGGGTATCATCAATAGTTAAAATATTTTAAATGTTTTATTAATGGCATCGGTATGGATTTCGGGTTAGATAAATGTGAAAATGTAACATTCCAGAAAGGAAAATTACAGAAACACACTCAATAGATTTAGGGAACTGGAACAAGAAGAAGCCTATAGGTACCTTAGAATTAGCGAAGGAGATGGAATTTGGCATAGCCAAATGAAGGAGCAGGTGAGAAAGAATTACTACAAGCGTGTGCGTCTGGTATTGAATATCGATCTGAATTTAAAACAAAAAAAAAACAGAATATCAGCCATAAACACCTGGGCTGTCGCGGTAGGCGAATACAGTTTTAACATCCTTAATTAGCTGACATTAAGTGAATTGACACCAAAACGAAAACGTTTCTCACCTGCCAACGCTTCCATTATCCCAATGCTTATGTTGATCCTTCGTATATGTCCAGATCCGAAGAAGATACCTGGAAACTACCGAAGACTGGATCATGAATCCTGTCAAAGAACATAAAACTGTGTGTGTTCAATACCTGGTTAAGGCAGTGGAGAACTTGGAGAGGGCAATTAACAGGAGATAACTGACATCCATTAAACATGGGTCGTGGAACTAGAACAGTCTATCACAGTAAGAGAAATAAAGGGTTCAGTTCGATATTCCAACCAACTGAAGCGTACAACGGCCGAAACTAGAAAAGAATTTGAAGTATTCAATTGAGAATATTATTAAAAGGAGTATAAATGGCGAAGAGAATGCTGGAATATTAAGGAGACTTGTTGTCACTTGATCTTCACAAAGCTACATCTGATGGTCTTCACATGATAACACATGTACACAATAAAAACAGTTACAGTAGTACTACTACTAATAATAATAGTAGCAGTTACTTTAACAATAACTGTTGCATTGAGTGTCTAAGCGCGGTTATGGAGGCGGAAAGATCTCCCCAATCCTATGTCTTATCAATCCTATCTAGGGATTAATAGTAGGGCTGACTGGGATCGCTAGCATTGATTGAGAAGGAAAACTCTAGGAGAAGCAAAACTCTGAATTCAAAACCCGGTTAAAATGCAACTAATACTAGTTGAACTTATCATTAAAATATCTATATATATTTCAAATGTGATTTCAGGATTGTATTACTGCCAAAAGAATAATGATTACATTGATATATATATATATATATATATATATATATATATATATATATATATATATATATTTAGTTTACAAAAACTAAGTAATCAGTATGGGTAGACCCAAGGAGGATAAAATCCAGAGAGTTCAATGTAAATCAGAGCTAATAATTGAAATAAAAACAGACCACATTAAGATTCCATATAAGAAATTATTTTACCACAGCCCTTTTAAAGGACCGCGGATCATCAGACTTTACTTCCAAAGATTGAAACGAAAAAATTTTATTTTTATTTTTCAGAAACTTAATAATGTACAATTTTTCCTGTATGCACAAAATACGTGGGTCATTTAATGACCTACAAGCTCTAGGTTTTCTTATTAATTTCCATTTTATCGTTGGCGTCTTATTGGTTTCTTTTATGTGCCAGAAATATTTAGATGGGGAGGTTTGATTTCGGTATTTATTATTATTAATGAACGTTGGATGTTGATTCCACCTTCTTTTTGAATTCCATTCGTGTGCACCCAATGTAGAATTTAACCATATCAGGATCTTCGATATTTGTGATATTACATTGATAAACTACCGATTGAATACGGTATTTATTAACAAGAGAACAGTTTTGAGGACTTCTACAGTTACATAATTTTTCTTTATCACCATTTCTTTTTATTTTAGAATCTATATTTTTATTTTGGTATAAGTGTTCATACAAGAAATTTGCATTATGTTCCTTAACAATTAATTCTAAGTTTTCAGTAGAATTGTAACGTAATTTTAGGGAATTTTTATTAAAAATTGTACTGAGTTTACATACTATCTCTAGGAAAATGTTTATCAATTAATGCAAGGAATTTTTGTCCTAACTTATTTCTTGCCGTATATATATATATATATATATATATATATATATATATATATATATATATATATATAGTGATGTTCGATAAAAGTGACTCACCTGATTTCTTTCACTAAATGTTCTCTTCTCCGATGAAACAAAAGTTGAGCTAAATTCAAAGGATAAGTGATCTAATATACGAATATTTGAATTTAGCAGTAAGTACTGTCAAGTATCCGTTCAGTATAATGTTCTGGAGATGCTTTTCTTTTCATGGAACTGGTTTCTTAAAACCTATTGAAAAGACCCTCAGGAACGAGCAGTACAAGAGAATTTTAGAGTCTTGTCTGCTCCCTTCTTCTGAAAGGGTGCAAATCGACCCCACCAAGCTCATTTTTATGCAGGATAATGTTCCCTGTCACAAATCAAAATTGATGCAGGAATACTTTGATGAGAAGCAGTTGAGTGTTATGACATGGCCGCCCCGATCTCCTGACCTCAACCCCATAGAAAACCTATGGAGTATTATAAAGTACAGACTCTCGAGAAAGTAGTTGAGCAACAAAGAGGATTTGATTGTGAATTTCATATCCGAATGAAATTCAATGCTTGGAGATGAGATTTTCCAGAACCTAATCAAGTCAATGCCAAAAAGGGTTGAAAAGGTTATTCAAAATAAAGGAGGACCCATAGATTATTAAATATTTCAACTATATTATTTATTATAAATAAATTATACCTCTATTATTCTTTATTAAAAGCTGTTCGGTTATGTTTCTATTGATTACTAGTTGCAGGAAATAAATGAGTCACATTTTTGTACAGAGTTTTTCCCTAAATCTCATTTATATCCAAAATTATAATTATCAATAGAATACCTTAATGTGAGTAAAAAAATTTTACTAGGTCGTCGGGAAGGGGTATTTATATTAGTAAGATTAAAAATTAGTTTGACCTCAAAAACAATAGGCGAAAAATATTTTAAGTAAAAAAATCAGGTGAGTCACTTTTATCGAACAGCACAGTGTGTGTGTGTGTGTGTGTGTGTGTGTGTGTGAAGGAGCCCCCGTTGAACTTCCTAAAGACACCCGCAGGCAGCTCGATGTGACGTGTACAGATTATGCTAGAGTGTGTTTGTCGATGGCTGGTCTAAGGAGCCACTTGAGAGCGCACCGACGGAGCGTGTCAAATGACTATAAAGCCGTAGACGTCCAGCAACTGGAAATGTGATTTTTGCGGTAAGGCATGCGGGTCAAGAAGTGGTTTCACGCGACATTTTAAATTGCATGATATTATAACACTCGCTGTTGCACCTCTTAAGTGCCCTATTTGTGCCAGAGTATGTAGGTCCCTTGCCAAGCTAAAGAGCAACATTCGCTCAGCATATCTTTAGATATTCTCAAAAAAGATATGTATTAATGGCCGTACTCGGGCACGAGTTAACAACCACCATATATATATATATATATATATATATATATATATATATATATATATATATTACGCGAATCATTCATACGAAAAGCAGATAATGAAGTTAATGATATAAATGGCAAGAATCACTTTATATCATTAACTTCATTATCTGCTTTTCGTATGAATGATTCGCGTAATGTAAATTGAACCTGCACTACATAATTGATATATATATATATATATATATATATATATATATATATATATCGAATTAAAATATGTAAAGCAAACATTAGTCAACAATACTTTTTTTCCTTTCAAACTACGTCATTGATGAACAAATTAAATTATTATTATAAAAAATACACGACACCAGTAATAAAAAATAGAACACAACAAATCATCATCATATTTTACGGTAACAAGATGTAAAATAATTTTAAGCAGGACAATATTCGCTATACAAAAAATAATTAAACACAATATTTTTGCTGCAATTTCCGAGAAACGTGTAAATATATATTACAGAAAATGGAAAACTGCAAACCTTGTATTTAATAATCAAAATAATATCATCAAATCTAAACTGGCGATGAGCAATATAGCAAATCAATTTCATTGCCCATTACAAGACTGTGTTTCTTGTCATAAATCAGTTACCTGCCGGACATACGACCACCTACATGAGTAAAGATCTCACATGTCAGTTATCAGAGCATAGCTTTATAAAAAAAAACAATTATTAACCCATAATCTACAATAAGTGTTGAGAAAGATATTAGTCAATAACATTGCAGTGATTTCTAAATCAAATTCCAAAAACACCTCCTTGTACATCAAACAGCTCTCCACAATCAGCCTTAATGGTAACGGAGTGCTGAGAGTCGTATAAAAGAGATCTTGTACATCAAACATCTCTTCCCTACCATCAAACTTATCCTGTTTAACAATGGTAACGGAGTGCTGAGAGTCGTAGAAAAGAGATCTTGTACATCAAACATCTCTTCCCTACCATCAAACTTATCCTGTTTAACAATGGTAACAGTGTACTGAGAGTCGTATAAAAGAGATCATGTACATCAAACATCTCTTCCCTACCATCAAACTTATCCTGTTTAAAAATGGTAACGGAGTGCTGAGAGTCGTATAAAAGAGATCATGTACATCAAACATCTCTTCCCTACCATCAAACCTATCCTGTTTAACAATGGTAACGGAGTGCTGAGAGTCGTAGAAAAGAGATCTTGTACATCAAACATCTCTTCCCTACCATCAAACTTATCCTGTTTAACAATGGTAACAGTGTACTGAGAGTCGTATAAAAGAGATCATGTACATCAAACATCTCTTCCCTACCATCAAACTTATCCTGTTTAACAATGGTAACGGAGTGCTGAGAGTCGTATAAAAGAGATCATGTACATCAAACATCTCTTCCCTACCATCAAACTTATCCTGTTTAAGAATGGTAACGGAGTGCTGAGAGTCGTATAAAAGAGATCTTGTACATCAAACATCTCTTCACTACCATCAAACTTATGCTGTTTAACAATGGTAACGGAGTGCTGAGAGTCGTATAAAAGAGATCTTGTACATCAAACATCTCTTCACTACCATCAAACTTATCCTGTTTAACAATGGTAACGGAGTGCTGAGAGTCGTATAAAAGAGATCTTGTACATCAAACATCTCTTCCCTACCATCAAACTTATCCTGTTTAACAATGGTAACAGTGTACTGAGAGTCGTATAAAAGAGATCATGTACATCAAACATCTCTTCCCTACCATCAAACTTATCCTGTTTAACAATGGTAACGGAGTGCTGAGAGTCGTATAAAAGAGATCTTGTACATCAAACATCTCTTCCCTACCATCAAACTTATCCTGTTTAACAATGGTAACAGTGTACTGAGAGTCGTATAAAAGAGATCATGTACATCAAACATCTCTTCCCTACCATCAAACTTATCCTGTTTAACAATGGTAACGGAGTGCTGAGAGTCGTATAAAAGAGATCTTGTATATCAACATCTCTTCCCTACCATCAAACTTATCCTGTTTAACAATGGTAACGGAGTGCTGAGAGTCGTATAAAAGAGATCTTGTACATCAACATCTCTTCCCTACCATCAAACTTATCCTGTTTAACAATGGTAACGGAGTGCTGAGAGTCGTACAAAAGAGATCTTGTACATCAAACATCTCTTCCCTACCATCAAACTTATCCTGTTTAACAATGGTAACGGAGTGCTGAGAGTCGTATAAAAATAGAAAGCCGCCCACACGGATTCGAGCCATGCTCAACACACGAGGGCTCAGAATCATCGCTGCTACACTAATTCACAAATAATAAAATCACACAGTCAAAACATGAAAGTAAACCAACAACACAAAAATGAACCCCACTTGAAAATGGCTAAAGAATTGTCCGAAAGCGCTTGGCAAAATGGACGATATGGACAGTTTTTGAAGACGTTCACTCACACCAAACGGAAAAAAGTGTAAGAACGCAGGGAAAACTAAACAAAACATTCATAAAGATTTTTCCTTGTCCGTCGTATTTAACGAAAGATATTTAAAAGAATGCTTGCTGTTGAAATGGATCGTGATTACAATTCCAATGTAATAAATTATAACCATGGAATATTAGTCTTTGAGCCTTGTATATTATATTCTTACTCTGTCCTGGACATTGAGTTCTACCTGGATTCTATCCTTTTGGGAATATATATATATATATATTGAGCACTAATATTATCGATATAGGTGTGTGTGTGTGTGTATGTGATGCCTTGGATTCGTGTAAGTAGAGGGCTTTTTTCTGTGTGTGTGTGTGTGGTGTGTGTGTGTGTGGTGTGGTGTGTGTGTGTGTGTGTGTGTGTGTGTGTGTATCGCCTTGGATAACGAGAAATAAAACATTATATTTTACATATGTTCGTGGATATTGGGAGGTGATTAAGAGTTCTCTGGTCGAACCACTTCAAAAAACATCAGGAATTAATTTAGGAGTCCTATCTTGGTTGAGTCGAGGACTTTTTAGCTCAAGATTATAAATGAGATAGTGAGGAGACTGACAGAACAGCAGGCATTTCCGCATATAATATATATATATATATATATATATATATATATATATAGAGAGAGAGAGAGAGAGAGAGAGAGAGAGAAAGATAGATAGATCGATAGATCGATAGAGAGATAGAAATAAAATAAGTAAGATAGATAGATAAAACGAACTAAGATACATAGATAGAAACGAAATAATACACACACACACATACACACACACACACACACACATACATACATATATATATATATATATATATATATATATATATATATATATATATATATATACACCGTTTCATCCTTCAAATCACCTGTAGCATCGTAATTCCCTACCTGATGAAACGCTAAAATGAATTTTTAACGTTGAAACAAGACGTACAGTTTTCTACAGGGTATGTGCATGTTCTAATGTAACACTGCATAATAAATATTTATTGCTCTAATTTTGTATTGAGTCCTGTTTTAAATAGATGTTTTGAACACGTACACTTCGTTCTTTTACATTTGTGCGCGCACACACACACATACACACACACACGCATATATATATATATATATATATATATATATATATATGTAGAGAGAGAGAGAGAGAGAGAGAGAGAGAGAGAGATAGATAGACAGACAGAAAGGAACTAAGGTATATAGGTAGATAAAAACGTACTACGATAGGTTGATAGATGGATAGAAACGTACTAAGATAGATAGATAGATAGATAGGAACAGACTGAGATAGATAGATAGATAGATAGATAGATAGGAACAGACTGAGATAGATAGATAGATAGATTATTCGATAATGAACGGGCTTAGATAGATAGATAGATAGATATATAGATAGATAGATAGATAGATAGATAGATAGATAGATAGATAGATAATGAACGGGCAGATATAGATAGATAGGTAGGTAGGTAGATAGATAGATAGATAGATAGATAGATAGATAGATAGATCGGAACAGACTGAGATAGATAGATAGATAGATAGATAGATAGATAGATCGGAACAGACTGAGATAGATAGATAGATAGATAGATAGGAACAGACTGAGATAGATAGATACATAAATAGATAGATTATTCGATAATGAACGGGCTTAGATAGATAGATAGATAGATAGATAGATAGATAGATAGATAGATAGATAGATAGATTATTAGATAATGAACGGGCTGAGATAGATATATAGGTAGGTATGTAGGTTGGTAGGTAGGTAGGTAGATAGATAGATAGATAGATAGATAGATAGATAGATAGATAGATAGATAGATAGATAGATAGATAATGAACGGGCTGAGATAGATAGGTAGGTAGGTAGGTAGGTAGATAGGTAGGTAGGTAGATAGATAGATAGATAGATAGATAGATAGATAGATAGATAGATAGATAGATCCCAGAGAACCGAAGAGTGAATGACAGTGATAAAGTGAATAACAAAAATTCAAAGCAACGACTAAAATGGTTGCTCAAGAAATTATTTTCCCAAAAATTTAGCAGCATGAAATTGAAGGCTACCACATCCATTTTGCTGTCACGTGAGTCTATCAGTAAAACCAAAACGCGGCTTCTCCCTTCACAACACCCCAAACAAGCTGAACATTCACAAACAAATCTGTGACCGATAAAGTCAACCAACGTTTTCACTGATTATTAGAACTCACCCTCGGGGGCCGGCATCTGAACCCTGCTTTTAAAATCACTTGCTTCACTTCAGAACATTAAGTCCGCTGATTTCTTAATTATTAACTCATTCAACGCATTTTGAAGGCGTGGAACGCAGAAGCACGAGACACAAATACGCACGCCTTCAGTCCAATGCATGCAGGTGAGATATTATGCCAAAGACACATCCAGGACAAAATGCTTTTACGTTTGTATGCGTGTAAAAGTACGTAATTCACCTGTCAAGAAAAGTGTCAAAAAAAAGAGCAAAGAAATGTGTTTTTGAAAGAAAAAGAGTTTGTGTGTCAGAATGAAATAAGTAAAGAAAGAACGACAGTGAAAAAAAAATGGAGTAAAATTGTTGTGGTAGGATCCACCTAATCTGCATAGGTGACTACCGACTATATAAATAATGGTTGGTACCGGAAGACGAGGGAGCGAATACAGAGATCCAGCTAGAGACTCTGCCCGACTGCGACTTAGTCAACACATTCTCCAGGAACGGTCTTCCCAGAAATATACAGAAATACTATATGTAAATATTGTGTACATTTTCTTGTTATAATACATTCTTGTTCTAAGTACATTTTGTGTTGCATTATTATTCCCTGAGTTTTTTTTCAAGCCTTACATCGAAATGGAACCTGCCAGGTATTCCTCTCGATAAAACTCGAATTTTAGCATCAGACGCCTTCTTCGTAATAGTGTGTTTCGTTCTACACAAGCCTTCACCATTATAAGCAAATGATGTGTGGGGGTAGACTGGCTGCTGGTTCTAAGAACAGAACTGCTTGACCCTCATACGTCGAAAACAACGGGAGAGTTCAGTATATGAATATATCTATATTTCTAAAGTATTAGTAGATTCATTTTTTTAAAAATTATCCTATATTTTTATTACTTCAAGCGTTATTTTTGTGAATACGTGTTTTTCAAAAAGATTCCCTGATTTTTTTTAAACAGTGTGTATTTCGTCTTCCCGGATATCTACTAAAATAAAGTTAGAAGCAATATATATATATATATATATATATATATATATATATATATATATATATATATATATATATATATATAAAAGAAAGAACAGTAAGATATATAATCCTGTGTTAATTAATCCTGTCTTTAATTTAATAACAAAATTAAATTCGAAGCTTTTAGCTTCCATTTTTGAAACATGGTTATTACGGTGTAGCGAAAAAACATATTTTTAATCAGTCAATTTAATATATATATATATATATATATATATATATATATATATACTATTTACATTATTAGGACTATTGTCCTCATTTTTGTTGCTATATTTATCACGTTTCAGCTTCATGTGGCTGAAATGTAGAACTGAACTCTTTATTTCGCTCACTGGGGTAGACTGTTCTAGTTCCTCGTGCCATATCTAATGGATGTCAGTTATCAGTTATCTCCTGTTAATTCACCTCTCCGAGTTCTCCACTGCCTTAACCGAGTATTGAACTCACACTGTCACTGGATCGAACCAACGCCTTTATCCACTGTGCCATGTGTCCTTAAGCGAAATACATGGTTCAGTTCGATATTCGAAACCCCTGAAGAAGGCCGGACCGTAAAACGGCGGAAACGTTGTGATAAATATGGCAACAAAGATGAGGACAATAGTCCGAATAATGTAAATAGTGTACATAATACCTCATCTCAGAAATATAGACAGATAGTGAAAGGATGAAACATTGTAATAAATATGGCAACAAAGATGAGGACAATAGTCCGAATAATGTAAATAGTGTACATAATACCTCATCTCAGAAATATAGACAGATAGTGAAAGGATGAAACATTGTAATAAATATGGCAACAAAGATGAGGACAATAGTCCGAATAATGTAAATAGTGTACATAATACCTCATTTCAGAAATATAGCCACACACAAACATACACACACACACGCACACACACGCACACACAAACACACACACATATATATATATTTATTTATATTGTCATCCACAGAAAGACTGTTTCGCTGTATCACAGCTCTGTGGCTAGAAATCCAATTGCCTCAA
Source organism: Acanthosepion esculentum (assembly GCA_964036315.1). NCBI lineage: Eukaryota > Metazoa > Mollusca > Cephalopoda > Sepiida > Sepiidae > Acanthosepion > Acanthosepion esculentum. The sequence goes on from OZ038513.1 coordinate 78,618,623, forward strand.
GTCGGGATGTGTGTAGTGGTTGGGGGGCGTATAAGTAATAAAAAGGCAACAAAATGACAATAAGACTGGCTATGTTTATTTTATATTAGTCACCCTTTTGACTATTTGATTGCTTTATCAATGAGACGAGAAATGATGAATGAAAATTTTTGTTACAGTGGATACAAGCGTTGGTTGACTGATCTTTAAATTGATTTGACCCAAAGAGTTTAATCCATTGCCTCAGCGGGATAAACAAAAATTTGGAGAATTATCAAGCCGAATTAACTAAAACCGAAATATCAAATGGCATGGTACATGGAATTAGAACAGTCTACCCCCCCCCATGGTTCAAAATTCCAACAAATATCCCCTGAAGAAGGGTGGGAATTACAACGATAGAGATGTCGTGAATTTGACAGTAAAGACGAAGAAAACTCAGTACAATGCACATAGTGGAAATATTTTCTATTTTATCTTTAACTAAATAAAAAATTATTGTGGTTCCGCTGCCTGGCTTTTATGGTTGAGGTTTCTAGTGTTTATATTTTTATTATCTTTTTACAGTTTTGTGGTATCGTATCTTTTATGTTTTTGCCGGATTTTTTGTTCCGTTATTGCGTTGATTAGTGAAAAGTGATTTTATTTAACCATTATTGGATAAATAGAAAGTTAATCGACGCGATAATGTAGTGTTACAGTAACCAATGTATGTGTTTTAATTCTTATCATTAAAAAGAAACATTAAAAATATGCTCTCCGCAGGCAAGTAAATTTCTAAATGCAATTGATTTGATGATTTGTTTATCTTTTTATTAAAGATTAGTTTAATTTGCGCATTTATCATTTGGTTAAGGGAATTATTGATTCCTTATTGATTCTTATGGTACAGCGTGGACATTCCCTATTCGAGTTGATTAGGCTTTACTGGGACATGTTTTTCATGAACAGAGTTTCTAAAGTTAATCTTATTCGGGTAGATATCGAATTCTAAGACATGCTTTAATTTTTGCAGATACATTGCATTTCTAAATCAAAATTATTGTTTTCTAGGGCAGAATTTGATAGATAGATAGATAGATAGATAGATATGGATAAACTTATATGTGTGTGTGTGTATATATATATATATATATATATATATATATATAGATAGATATGAAGTCACTGCGATAGATATTAAGAGTCTTAGATATGAATAGAGATAGATATAGACAAGCTGAGATAGATAAATAGATAGATAGATAGATAGATAGATATAGACAAACTAAGGTATAGACAAACTGAGATAGATAGATAGATAGATAGATAGATATGGATAAACTTATATGTGTGTGTGTATATATATATATATATATATATATATATATATATATATATATAGATAGATAGATAGATAGATAGATAGATATGAAGTCACTGCGATAGATATTAAGAGTCTTAGATATGAATAGAGATAGATATAGACAAGCTGAGATAGATAGATAGATAGATAGATAGATAGATATAGACAAACTAAGGTATAGACAAACTGAGATAGATAGATAGATAGATAGATAGATATGGATAAACATGTGTGTATATATATATATATATATATATATATATATATATATATATAGATAGATAGATAGATAGATAGATAGATATGAAGTCACTGCGATAGATATTAAGAGTCTTAGATATGAATAGAGATAGATATAGACAAGCTGAGATAGATAGATAGATAGATAGATAGATATAGACAAACTAAGGTATAGACAAACTGAGATAGATAGATAGATAGATAGATAGATAGATAGATAGATAGATATGGATAAACATGTGTGTATATATATATATATATATATATATATATATATATATAGATAGATAGATAGATAGATATATAGATATGAAGTCACTGCAATATATATTAAGGGTCTTAGATATGAATAGAGATAGATATAGACAAACTGAGATAGATAGATAGATATATAGATAGAGACAAACTAAGATATAGACAAACTGAGATAGATAGATAGATAGATACATAGATAGATAATGATGAAATTGAGATAGATAGATAGATAGATAGATAGATAGATAGATAGATAGATAGATGTGAAAAGGCTGAATAGATATATATGAACTGATTGTGATAGTAAGACAGGTAGATATATAAAATATATATAACATATAACATATATAATATATGAATGGTGACATATAATTAAATAGATATATATATAGATATGATCGAACTGAGTTAGGTAGATAGAATCAGAATAAGATAGATAGATAGATAGATAGATAGATAGATAGATAGATAGAAAGAAATCCCGTGAGAAAAACAAAAGCCTAAATTGGATAATAGAAATTTCTCAAAACAACCTTCTGAATGCAGTGAAAAATCTAAGAATGAAGCGACACTAGCAGAGAATATTAAATTAACAATTCCTCCGATGGAAATGAACTCATGTGATAAATTACATGAAAATGATTTCATAAACTTTTCTAAAGTTTCTTACAAAGGAGACCTGAAAGAAAATTATATTTTCAAAAAGAATGAACACCAAAGATTGCAACAGAATGTCTTGCATTACAATTTATCAGATATACACATTCTAAAATACAAACACGAACACACTGATATATATATATATATATATATATATATATATATATATATATATATATATATATATATATATATATATATAGAGAGAGAGAGAGAGAGAGAGAGAGAGAGAGAGATAGAGAAAAAAAATTCTTTTTTATTTGTAAATTAAACGATAGAAACTCAGAGGCCTCTGAATTAGAGCTAATAGTACACTAGATATGTTTCGCTTCCTTACAGTTGAAGAACGCTTGTGAAGCAATAGGTAAACTGGTAGCGAAGCTATGGTAGGTATGGAACGAGAACAGGATGTAAAACATTTTGACCTGAGAATGTTTGCTGGGACAACACATGTGGTCGTTGTGGGGGGTAGCTTATCTAAATATTTTTCGGACAACATAAGCAAAGACGTATCAGGCTATTAGTGTTGATAGACCCGACGAGGATATTAGCTACTCGACACAGATAAACATTGCTTCAGATTACATCCCACGTAACTCTGGTGCCGCTAAACCCACATGTCAACGCACTCTATAGCGTAGAAGTGTATACCAACGAATTGCATATTCGTCGTCTAACAATGGGCCATAGAACATCGCATTTGGACATTGGAAATCTTCAGTTCCGCTGCTTCTTCAGACTCGTCCACCGACTTCTGTCAGACAAATTCTTATGTGGAGTAGACAAAACGATTATCGGAAGAATCCTGTCAGTAGGACATTATGTAAGACGGTGATGCTTCTGTACTAGTATGCAAATTATTTGAAAACAACCGCTTTATTTCTTTTCTTTCCCCATACGGTCAGTTTTAGATCCACTGGAGTAATCGATTTATATTTTTCCTCAGATTAGGTCATTTGCAGTGATGTGCAACAATATGCATCTATTTTCGGTGTGTATAATGAAATTTGTTTGGCCTTGAAAAATATTGCGTCTTCTTTGATTGCATCCGATTTTTATCAAACCCAGACACTATTATCCCGTCTGTCGATTAGTTTTCCTACTTCCATTGTCTTCTCCGAGGAAGCATACGAAAATTGTAACGCTGCACGAACACACTGGAATATTATTTTACATTAAACATAGAGTGAATAATCTGTTGGTGTTTTTTTTTAATTTAAAGAAAATATAAATTTTTGTTAAAAAAACATAAACAACTTAAAAATATGAAGTCATAATTTGCCTGAAAACTTAATCTGGATCAACGTATTTCAA
>OZ038513.1:78624915-78627415 GCA_964036315.1 Acanthosepion esculentum
AGTATATAGATCATTATATACCTTATATAGATCATTACATCGAAAATTATATAGAGTATATATATTATATAGATTATATAGATCATTATATCCATCATTATATAGAACATTATATCGATCATTATATAGAACATTATATCGATCATTATATAGAGTATATAGATCATTATATACCTTATATAGATCATTACATCAAACATTATATAGAACATTATATCGATCATTATATAGATCATTATATCGATCATTATATCGAGTATATAGATCTTTATATTGGCCATTATATAGATCATTATCTATATCCTTATATAGAGTATATAGATCATTATATACCTTATATATATCATTACATCAAACATTATATAGATCATAAGATCGATCATTGTATAGATGATTATATATATCATTATATCAATCATTATACAGAGTATATAGATCATTATATAAATTATAGAGCTCATTAATTCGAACATTATAGAGATCATTATATAGAGTATATAGATCATTATATAATTTTATAGATCATTATATCGATTATTATATAGAGCATTATATCGACCATTATATAGAGTATATAGATCTTTATATAGATTATAGAGATCATAATATCGATCATTATATTGTTCATTATATCAATCATTATATAGATTATATAGATCATTATATCGTTCATTATATCGAATATAAAGATCATTATATAGATCATTAAATTGATCATTATATCGATCATTATATAGAGTATATAGATCATTATATACCTTATATAGATCATTTCATCGAACATTATATAGATCATTATATCGATAATTATATTGAGTATATAGATCTTTATATCGATCATTATATCGAATATAGAGATCATTATATAGATCATTAAATTGATCATTATATCGATCATTATATAGAGTATATAGATCATTATATACATTATATAGATCATTTCATCGAACATTATATAGATCAGTGTATCGATCATTATATTGAGTATATAGATCTTTATATCGATCATTATATAGATCATTATTTATTTTATTAGATAGAGTATATGCTTCATTATATATTTTATATAGATCATTACATCAAACATTATATAGATCATTATATCGATCATTATATAGAGTATATAGATCATTATATCGATCATTATATTGAGTATATAGGTCATCATATAGATTATAAAGATCATTACATCGAACATTATATAGATCATTATATCGATCAGTATATAGAGTATATAGATCATTATATAATTTTATAGATCATTATATCAATTATTATATAGATCATTATATCGTTCATTATATAGATTATGTAGATCATTATATAGATCATAGAGATCATTATATCGATCATTATCTTGATCATTATATCAATCATTATATAGATTATATAGATCATTATATCTATCATTATATCGAATATAGAGATCATTATATAGATCATTAAATTGATCATTATATCGATCATTATATAGAGTATATAGATCATTATAGAGATTATTATATAGATTATTGAGATCATTATATAAATTATATACATCATTTTATCGATCATTTTTTATAGATTATATAAATTATTATATAGATTATTGAGATCATTTTATCGATCATCATATAGATCATTATATCGATCATTATTCAGAGTATATAGATCATTATATAGATTATAGCGATCATTATAGAGATCATTTTATCGATCATTATATAGATCACGAAGTATATTTTAAGGGAGAATAACACTTTTATGAGTTAAATCTTTACTGACTCTGATTCCTGTAATTTCACTAAATTCGCCATCTAGCGCTCAAACTTCGTTAATATTATTTCAATATATAGAAATAAAAGATGACATTGAATCATGGAGGCCATAGTTTAATTGAAAAGTTCTTAACACCGATTTTATTAATGCTTGAACAATCTTAGAAATGTCTCTTGAATTTGAATGAATGTTTTTTTTTCATAATAGCGTGTGAAAAAGCACAATGAGTAAAATAAATAGTCTTTTGTTTTTTGTTATAAACATAAAAATGCCGTTTCAGGATATGATGAAAAATTATTTTATTACGAAAATTGAAAAGAAAATAGTCCAGTAATTAAGACTTTGGTTAGATCCAGTGACTAGACCCAAAGAATTGTGAGTTCAATACCAGGCCACAGCAGTGGTGAAGATCAAAACTTGACGGGTTGAGTTAAAGGGAAATAATTGAGACATCCGCAAGAGGCATGGCACGTGGAACTAGAGCAATCTACCCTGGTGAACGAAATAATGTGCTCAATTCAAAATTCCTGAATAAGGTCGAAGCGTACAATGGCCGAAACGTTGTTAATATGACAATGAAGATAACAGTCCGAATAATGTAAATAATGTAAGTAATCATAATACCTCATCTCAGCCATATAGACAAAACTAGAAGAGGTAGCAAAAACCAGTCTACCATTCAATATCAGTATAAGGAAGATCTGTAGTGATGCGGTGCTTTTTATTAATGATAGGCTCCAAA
>OZ038513.1:78629915-78637415 GCA_964036315.1 Acanthosepion esculentum
TAAGGAAAAAGATGATTAAACTTAATAAACATGAAATTCCCATAGTTTTTAATAAAACATGTTTAAATGGTTATACTTTATCTAGAGAACAACTTTTGTGCGTGTGTGTGTGTGTCTGTGTGTTATCCACTGTGTCCATGAATTCTTATGAATTCATTAAACTGAAGAAAACCTCGAAACAATACCTGTATGCATCCGCCTATGAAGAAGCACTAAAACAAGAGAATTGATGAATTTGTTTTCTCTTCTTTTGTAAAATAACGAAAACAAAATTTAATTAGAAAATTAAACTTATTAGAATTCCCTTCGTTGGTGGCACGACTCACTAATCTCAGCCGAAATTGAAAACCTCTCTTAAATTGTAGTGTGTAACTAAAGTTAAATGAATTACGTGTACATATATAAAATTCTAACAAAAATCAATGATACCTGAAAAGATATAATTGGCGTAAAGAATGGTGCAAGTGTTCTGAGTGTCGAGCTGCGTTGGGTCTCCTTTAAAAACAATTTCAATTCGTATTTTAGCTTTGTTACGAAATTTCTTGCTGCAGAAAATAAATGTAATGAATGTTGAGGAAGAAATTCTTCCCATATATACCCAACATAATTTTTTTCCATATATACCCACCATAAATACCTCCCATATATACCCACCGTAAATTCCTCTCATATATACCCACCGTAAATGCCTCCCATATATACCCACCATAAATGTCTCTCATATATACCCACCATAAATGCCTCTCATATATACCCACCATAAATGCCTCTCATATATATCAACCATAATACCTCCCATATATACCCACCATAAATGCCTTCCATATATACACACTATATATGCCTTACATATATACCCACCATAAATGCCTCTCATATATACCCACCATAAATGCCTCCCATATATACCCACCATAAATGCCTCCCATATATTCCCACCATAAATACCTCCCATATATACCCACCATAAATGCCTCCCATATATTCCCACCATAAATACCTCCCATATATCCCCACCATAAATACCTATCATATATACCCACCATAAATGCCTCCCATATATACCCACCATAAATATTCTCACAAAACGGTAAGACATTAGTTAAGTGAAAACACCATTGCCACTAAATGTCTTACCATTACGTGGAATGTAAAGTGTTACGCAGAAGTGAATTCTGAAGATAATATTTTTTTTAAATGTATCTTTTTTTCCAGATAATCAACAAATCTTAATTAAACTCTATATTCATTAAGAAAACCTTTATTAAACGAATTACAATGACTTTCAATATTTTAGCAAGCTGGGAAGAAGAGGAGCAGTTTTTCTATCGTCCGGTTTATACACCTCGCCCTTCTCTTGAAAAAGAAACAGAGACCCATCCATTTTTTCCTGTTTAGGAAGGAGGTCCAGGTTCCTTTCCTTCTCTCATGCCTTAATAGTGGCGCTGTCATGATTTTTTGTGATATGTGTGGATGGTGGCAACGTCTCTTCATTCTGAGGGTACCGGATTGGCAGTTTTCTGGTTGCTGTTCCCTACTGGTAGTTAGCTGCCCAAACTCTTGCGTACCGAGTTGAGAGGCTGCTCTGATCAACAGTCGCATAATATCGGTGTTCTTGCAGTACCATATCGCGCATAGAAGGGTGTTCCTGCAAGCACCAATGGTGGCCAACCCCGAGGCAACACTATGTTGCAGTCTGTGCAATTCCCTTCCTGCACATGTCACATTAGACGACCGACTGCTACTACCACCTTAGACCTTTCCTTACCAAAATAACTCATCATGAGTATGAATAATCAAAGATATAAATCTAAACGAGCTCAACAAAAAAAACACCTAAACACCTCAACCTTTCTTTCTCTATTATTCGTGGTATCCGTACCAACTTCTGCAGTGTGGAATCTTTCCACGTCGAAAATCTCTAGACATTATAGCTCTCTGTGAAAACTAAGTTTAACTCTGATTTATCGATTCCTGGCTACCTTCCTCTCCTTCGAAAGGACTTTTATGTCCGCGAACATCTCTCGTTGGCTAGTGAACTCTCTCGTGAACCCGCAGACGATTCTTACATGTGTCTCTGTCTCTCTCTACTTAACTCAGTCGGATAGCTCTTCTTTCTCTACCAATCCCCGTTCTTTCAAGACTACTGCCTGCTAGATATTATTTCCGATAATATAGACAAGGCCATCTCCTACAAACAGTTTTCAAATATATTTATGTTTGATGAATTTAATGCCAAGCATAACAGGTGCCTTAAACACTCTGTCACTGACCAAGCTGGCATTCGAACCCTTTACTTCTCAATCACTCAATCACTCAATCTCAAGTTGTTGTCCTCCCCACACGTTTCCCCATTAACCCAGGCGATCACGCTCCTCTTCTAGGTCTCTATTTTACCTTTATTCCTGAATCTTGTTGAACTACGCAGGTTTTCCCTCTTGGCAACTCTGATCATACGGTTGTGTCTGTAAACATCATCCGCTCCCTCACCAGCCATGAACCTCCTACCAACAGAACATCTTTCGGTTATCAACGAGCAGATTGGGACTCGTTCCGTGATTTCCTTCGTTGATGTCCCTTGCAATGAACTTTTTAATCATCCTGTTCAAAAGTGCGCGTCTGTACTCTCCTGAATGAAAGTAGGTATTGGTGCTTTCATTCCAGCAAAGGAAATATCAAGTTAAACTGAGTTCATCTCCTTGGTTCTCACTTGAATGCTCGGCCACTATAGCCCACAGGAATCACTTCTTCCAATTGTACCAGAGACACAGGTCTGATTGCAACAGGCGTCTATTAGTCTATACTCATAACGAGTGCAAGCGTATCTCAATGACGCAAAGTTATCGTTTGCTGATGGAATGAAACAATACATAGAATCTCGCAAGTTCGGCTCTAGAAATTATTGGCCGCTCTGCGAGAATGTGCGGAACAACAGCAAATCTTCAAACCCTCCTCTGTTCAATCAAGTCGAAGTCCTGACATTTACAGCAGACAAGGTTGAATGCTTTGCTCGTAAATTCTCTTCCAACTCAACACTCGAGTCATCTGGAATACTCATACCTGTTTTCCCCAGTAGAATAGAAATCCAACCGAATGATATGCGCATAACCTCGTCACTGGTCTCAGACATCATTTCTAAATGAGATGAGATTCCCATAAGGCAAGCGGAGATGAGGAGATCCCAGCCATCGTCCTAAAGAAAAGTGCTCCCCAGCTGGCTCCATTTCTCTCCAAACTCTACAACTATTGCCTCGCTGCTTCCTGCTTTCCAACTTGTTGGAAATCCTCCACTGTAGTTTCTTTTTTAAGAACTCTGGAGAACCTTCTGACCCTTTTAACTACCGCCATATTAGTTTCCTACCGCCTTTCGGCAAAGTATTCGAGGCTTTAATCAATGCTAGAATGGTTAAGCATTTTACCTCTCTGACGAACAATATGTCTTCCGTTTTGTCAGGTTTTCCGCTGATGTGCTAACAGCCATCACTGAATATGTATATCAAGTTCTTGGTAATAATGCTGAAGCACGAACCATGACTCTAGATATCTCGAAGACGTTTGACAGGATTTGGCACTCTGTTCTTCTACGTAAGCTCCAGGGCAACGGTATTACTGGATAGTTGTTTGATTTAATCCAGTCGTTCCTATCAAATCGTTAAACTAACGCGGGTGTCCCCCAAGGCTCTACATTGGGATTCTACACTATTTCTGATTTTCATTAATGGTCATCCTGATGTCATCAGTTCCCAAGTAGGCATTTATGCAGATGACACTACTATTTACTCCTGCCTCAATAACAAATCCGCCAGAGCTTAAAAAAGTTAACCTGGCCGTTGCTCTTGAAAAGGATCTCCAATCTGTGGTTAACTGGGCCAGGAAATGGTGCATAAATTTTAATTCCTCCAAGTCTCATGGAAAGCAACGCAATACGCCTTCTTGGTCGCACGTTTTCAATTGACTTGAAGTGGAACTACTACATCGGATTAATAGCTGCATCTACTGCAAGGATGTTGGGTAACTGTGTCGTGCCAAATGGTTTATCTCGTCACCGCCCAGCCTGCACATTTACAAATCTCCCATTCACCCATGCATTGAATTCTGTCGCCATATCTTGTCAGGTTCTCGATAAATTCGAATTATAGTCGAATCCATTATATTCACTTACGTGCTAATACTTTGGGAAAGGTATAAATCTTATCCGCCCCCCCCCCCGCTATGGGTAAATAGCAGGAAAGACCGGGTTCTATAGTCTTGGATGTTAACTCTTATACTGCAGAAAGAAATGGCAACCTACTGCGGATAAAAATCTGACTCGTCAGTCATGTATCGAAAGATACATGATCGCCTAAGCGTGTATCACGCATGACACATAACTGAATGTAATCAATCCTGAATTGGCATCTCGACTTCAGTTAAATTCTTGCCGACATCGCGTGGCTTCCCTCTGTCTTTTCTACAAATATTTTCACGGCAACTGACGAGCTTTTTTGTTGGTGTAAGCAGTTTATACGGAATTCAATCAATATAACATATTATCGATGAAAAAGTGTACAGTTGGAGACTAAACATCCAGGGTTTAATTACACCCACTCCCTGCAAAAAACAAATAAAACCACGCCTCCCTGTAGATATATAAAAACCCTAAGAGATATATCCAACAAAAAAGACATTCATATTTTCCCCTCCGACAAAAGCAGTGGAATTACAATTGTGGACAAACATATGTATCTACTAAAAATGAAACACCTCCTCATTGGAGACAACTTCTATGAAAAGAAATGAACATAAAATTATGAAAAACCCACAAAAATTCAAAAACTAAACCAACCAAGAAATTAGTAAAAAAAAAAAAAAAAAAAAAAAGAGACAGTTCCTGGTTAAAACTTATGCTCCACATTTTAGTGATTGTCAGATGTACCCAAACCGGACATGACGATGAGGCCCATTATATCGGCAATAGGCAACGCCCCACAGAAACCAGCGATCACAGTCGGAAAAATGTTAGTGCAACTTCTTCGTACAATTAGCTCCTCGCATATAAAAATTCTGGTGCTCTTTTAAATAAATTAAAAAGAAACATAGACAACAAAACAAATATATGACTAGTTTAGATATAGAACCATTATATAGAAATATTCCTGTAAAGAAATATCACACTTAACTATATAAAACAAAATTAGCTACCCCTACACATAAAATTTTAAAAAATGTGAGATTTAATCAGCAATCAATGTATTTTTCACATTCGATAACAATTTTTATAGACAAAAATTTCTTTTACCTTTGGGATCGAATCTCAGCGTTGTTTAGTATATTTTTGGAGTTTCTGGAAAGTGGTCCTTTTAAAAATAGTTCACCACAAAATTCTGCTTCTTTAATATACATAGTGAATTCTCTATTAATATAACCACAAGACATAATACTACTGGATCTTGACAACAAATTATATAACGTCGAACCCACAATAAACTTCACCCTTGAACCTGGGGTCAACGACACCATACCCTCAGTTTGAGGTTACAGGAAATCTATTAACAAGAATGACCTGGCCAATTTTTACTCCTACCACTGTAACAGCATCAAAAATGGAATAGTTATAGGATTCTATTTAAGATCACTAAAAATCTGCGGACCCCAATACTTACCCAATGAAGAAATGTATTTAGAAATCACCTTAAAAAAAATCTCTAATATTCTTATCATTTCATCCACGATGCCAAAAGTAAGTACACAAAATATGCATTGCGTGATACACGCTTACTCAATCATGTATCTTTCGATATATGTTTGACGAGAAAGATTTTTTCTCGCCGTAGTAAACCAGTTGCATTCCAAGGTTTTAGAAGTAGAGCATTCATACCTTTCCCTAGGGCATTAGTACGTAAATGAATGCAATGGATTCCACTGGAATTCGAACTCTGCTCTCTAATTCCTCAATCCGAGCCGCTAACCATTACGCCAAGGTGTCTCCTACGAAATATACGACTGAAAAAAAGATAACTTTATTAACAATAATAAACTAGATCAAAACAGCTACAGAATTCCATACAATTAACTCCATAACATCTGCTATCCAAAACAATCTATCCAATCTAAACATTAATAATAATTACAAGTATAACCAAAACAAATAGTGATTTTTTAATCGTAGTTTAGATGTGGCAAAAGTGTGGGGGGGCGCAAAAGGTAGGAGGCACCCAGTGAGGATCGAACTCACTAGAGTCGTAATCGTTCTAGCGCGACAAGCTTGCTTCCCATTACAGCCCGTCGAGGTGCCCTCATCCAAAACTAATATGTGGATATAATCAGAACCCCAAATACACACGACAGTAATAATTTTTGAAGCAGGTACACGGGTTGGACAAAATAATTGAAACACTTGTTAAATTCAAAGAAAATTTATTTAATATGGAGTTGGTCCTCCTTTAGCCTCACATACAGCTTTAATACGTCTAGGAATGGAATCATACAGCTTCCTGACTTCATCCAGATGAATTTTCAGTCATTCTTCCATTAACATCTGCTCGAGCTCTTTAAGACACAACGGTGGAGGATAGTGGCTCCTAACTTTTCGCTCCAAAATGCACCACAAATGTTTAATAATATTGATATCTGGAGATTGGGGAGGCCACTCCATATGTTCTAGCTCACTGTCATGCTCTTCATACCAATTCTTAACCACTCAAGCGGTATGTATTGGAGAAGTATCGTCTTGGAAGATGCAGTCACCATCAGGGGATAAAGTCTAGGCCTTTGGATGAACATGATCACCCAAAATGTTCAGGTAAACTTTGCTGTTGATTCTACCACGCAGTGCAACTATTGGATCGAGACAATTCTATCATATAGCGGCCCAAACTATTACTGATCCACCTTCACTGTTGGAAGAAGGCAGTCAGAGCTGTAAGTTTCTTTGGGCTGCCTCCACACATAAACTTGCCCTGAAGTTGGGAAAAGAGAAAGACTGAACTCGTTTGAGAATATGACTTGCTTCCATTGGTCTGCAGACCAGGCATTGTGATCTCTGCACCACTTCAACCTCTTCTGAATGTTGCGAGTGGGGAGAAGAGTTTTCCTTACGGCGGCTCTTCAATGATATCCAGCCTTATGGAGCTCACGACGAACAGTTTTTTGTAGAAACTGGACTATTCAGATGATTATTCAACTCAACAGTCACTTTGGCCGCAGTAGTCCGATGATTTTTCGCCACATTGCGTTTCAATGCACGTCGGTTCCTGTCAGTAAGTTTGCAAGTCCGGCCCGAATTGCTATGCTTGCTAGAGGTGTTACTCTGTTTTTTGAATTGCGTGATAGTTCTTGATATGGTAGCTCTTGAAAAACCAAACAGTTTAGCAACCTTTAGTGATCGAGGCTCCTGCCATGCGAGCTCAAACAATTTGCCCATTTTCGAACTCAGAGAGGTCACGCATTTAGCTTAAATTTTACTAAATTCTAAAAATAAATAAGCCAAAGACCGTAAATTAGATAAATAAACGTATTTAA